>JANHFX010002081.1:0-57890 GCA_027560015.1 Chloroceryle amazona
GTTGGGGCTCTGCAGAATTATCTGGTACTCTAACTCTCTGCAGGAAACACACCATATATCTGTGGGAGCACTTGGGGATCCTGAGTTAATACTTTGATGCTGTGCCAACTTATTTGCCTATACTGCGAGAATAAATCTTATACTAATAAATGATGAGCCCAGTCCTACACTTGGATATGCACACATAATTTTCATTGCTATGGGTGTTTCTGGGTGGAATAATTAGTCTTTAATTCCTTTAAATATATTGAAGTTCTGCTGCTATGCTGACACTGCTGTTTAATAGCAGCTCTATGTGGTGGAAGTGGCCTAAGAAGTCACTGGGATGAAAGTGACACAAGCCCTTTGGTTCGAGGAGTTCAGCAGAGGATGACCAAGGGGCCATTGCAGCTGTTCATAAGTCTGGAATTCCCTGAGATGGAGTGAGACTGTGCTAATCGGGGCTGCCTGCCTGCCTGGCCTCTTCAGGCTGATGAGGCATGAAAACAGTTGGAGCAGTAGCCAGGAGCTTTTCATAATTTTTATTCTCCTTGGTAAAGATGATCTGCAGAGGCAAAGATAAAAAATGAAGTCACTGCCTTCCATCTATGGTTAGTTTAAAAAATGTGTAATGAATGGTTCTGCCTTGCTCCTGCTGTTATGTCCTGCTTGACATAATTCCTCTATAACCTATTAGATTTGCCAGACAGCTGGTTCTTTCTTTTTTAAAAAGGACACCCGTGCTCCCTCCCCTGGCAGAATCTGGCTTCAAAGCTGTTCTGTAGGATCAGTTTTCACAGAATTTTCTCAGCTTCATTTTCTGTATGATATGGGGGAGAATGTATAAGAAAGGTAAAAAAGAAATCATTCAAGGAAGGTAATTCACTGCTCAGTGTTTGAAGCCTTCCTGACATGCTAAAAGCTAACAATGTCAGAGGAAAATCTTAGACCAGCTATTTAGCTTGTGGTTGACAGGGTGTTTTGTGCTTTGGTAGGGCTCTTACAGCTGGGTGAAGCTCACAGAGTGGGTAAGCCTGGAAGAACCAGTTCATTATGCTTCCTTGCAGTAAAGCAGAAGGCAGGACCCCTCTCCTCCTGGTGCTTCTCCTATGTTCCTCCATCAGTAAAAAAACCTCAGAAGCTCTACATGTTTTCAGTCCTGGGTATTGTTGATGGCATGTATGTCAGAATGTGCACTGGAACTACAATGCTTGCCATGATGGGTATACAGACATCATTTGGATTGCATTCTAACACTAATTTTTAACAAGCTCACATGTAATATTTCATCCATCAAGTCCTCAGTCCATTAGTTAATGTAACTAAGCATAAAAGTTGACCCAATTTTGCTTGCTGACAAATTGGCCCTTAGCTTTGTTCCACTTTCAGTACACCAGCAGTGTACGCTGTATTCTGCTGTAGCTTCTTTACAATAAAATATTTATTCAAAAAACCTGTGTGTCCAGCCACCAGGGAATTCCTCTCCTGTGGGTCCTAGCAAAGGCACAGGCCCTGATAGAGGGTTTATGTAAAGAAAGAGAACTTCACTTGAAAATAACAGTAAAGTCTTTTATGGCAGGTCAGGTCACACTTCCATAGGGACCCTTCCACTTCTAGAATGGCCATTGGCTAGTAAAGCTGTTTCCAAAAATGTATTATCAGGCATTTAGGGAGACAAGTTTAGGTGCTTTCCCTACTGTTTTGCCTCATGGCAAGGACATTTTGATTAATGCTCGCCACTTACAAATATACTTCTCCTGTGGGACATTATTTCTAACTTGCAAAATTGCCTTTTCCCAGAGAACAGAATGCTGGTCAGCAGCCGCCACCCGAATCCTTCCCAATAATAGGGGCATCTGAAGGTAAAGACAAAGCAAGTTCTTATCTACTGAAATAAAGTCATATCTATGTTTCAGTGGAGATACACAGAAGTAGGAAAAAACCTTTTACAGTTACCTTTAGTTTTACCTGTGGCAAATTCACCATTTTAGTAATATAAAAACATCCTTTTGGGATGCTTGCATATCCCTACCAGCTGCTCAGCAACTCCCATCCTCTATTTTCACTTCCCTGAAATGGAATTTCATCAAGATAAGCTTGTACTTAAGTCTCCATTTCTGTGTCAGGTATTTTATTCAGACCCAGATCTACCCTAGAAAGACAATTGCTAAAGCTGATACATAAAACGTACTTGAAAGATTTTTTTTCCAGAGGATCATATTAAATAAAGATACTAGATTTGATGACATTGCTAGGGCATAACCAGACATAATTAGCCTTTGGCCAGACAGATTAGCTGCTTAGTTCAAAGATAATTGTCTGGTACCATTTGAGACATCCACATGGGACCTATGAGAATTGCATCCTTCTGGACATGCAGCTGTAGGGTAGGCAGGAGGGTCTAGGACCTCTAAAAAAGTAATAGATACCTATGTTTAGGTGAGTTTGACTCAGACTGAATACTGCGTATGGGTCCTACTGTGAACCAACAGATTGTCAACAAACCCCAACCTACACTGAGGTTACAGTTACCTAATACCACCCCAGTACTTACCAAGAAACTCTGTACTCTCTGTAATGCCAAGGTTTAGTCTCAATATAATGTCCATTAAAATATACATGCTGAAAACCACAAATACCAGAGCAATTCAAGCAGCTCATTAGTGTTCCTCAAGGGCAACTAGAAGACGTCCAAAAAGCATTAGACAAGACATTGAATTTGAAGTGAGTAACCTATCACTTGGCTTTCTGAGACTGTGAACAGAATATCAAGGATGTATCAATGAGTCATGATTTCTATATGCATTTCTTTACCTTTTGGGATAATTCTGTGTCCAGAAAAAAAAATATATTTCCACTCTTTGTCTCCTTCCTCAGTCAAAAAAAACCATAAAAATGTCAGTCATAAAAATGTATCTCACCTAATAAGTGTATCTAAAATATAGCTGTCAAAGGCAGTCACATTAATGTCCTATTATAGTCAGTGAAATGTGATATATCTCCTTTAGAATTTGTATATGTTATGAAAGAAGTTGTTGTCTGGACATCCCTATTTCTCTCTGTCACATGTAAAAATAGTCTACAATGATAGCATCGTGTAGCCAGCTAACTTTTATAAACCTGAGGTAAAAGTCAGGCCTATTCAAATTGCATTATAAAATGAAACCAGAGATTAAATCTTAGTCTCACTGAAAAGAAAGATAACTGAGAGAGCCATGCTCTGACTTGCAGGGTTGAGAGCTCAAAACCCAGCAGCACCCTTTGCTATACGTAAATACAGGGCTGGCAGCCTATAAGTAGCTTTCTGAGCACTGGTTTTGGCTCCAGTACTGACTCCATCTGCATCTTGGGTAAAATGATTTCTTGATTTGATTATTGTCTGTATCGTTACCATTCTCAAAAGCACACTGATATTGTGTCCAGACTTGTAGCTCTCTGTGTATCAAAAGAATGATTGAAAGGTACTAAATGATCTTTAATTAAAATATTTTTCAGTCATTTTAACTCTGTAATGTAGGACCATTATCATAATACATCTTTAAAATTATTCCATTGTGCAACACTTCCTTAAGGTTAACTGAGCAAACTGCTTTTCTTATCCTATTCAGTTTGGAATTCCTTTCTGTAAGTTAAAGAAATTGGTTTATGAGGTTGATGGAAATTATTTGTCTTGATTGATAAGGGTATGTGGGAGGTGAAGAAGAGGTTTTTGTTTTCTTAACTACAGAATTAGAGCAATATTGGTTTGATTCTACTGAAAAAAAAATGTTTTCAAACTTTCTCTTTGATTTCAATGTGAAAAGAGTAGCCCAGTAACAGTGACTTTTATCTTTTGGATCTCTTTTTTTCTCTGTCTCTTACTGTTTTGATGATGTGGCAAATGTGATCTGTGTTCCTGAAAAGCCACACATATATTCTGTAAATAAAATAGTGTATAGCTAAAGGTACATTTTTCTTTCCTTCAACCAGAAATCTGAGATGGTATTTTTTAATGACACTTCAGTGTTTTAGAGGCACATAGGAAGTGTTTAGAAGAGCAAAACAACTGTCAGCACTTTGCTTTGCCATCTACAGGATGCTGGTTAGGCTATAATTTCCCACTAATTAGCTGATCTAAAATAGAACCCTTTGTAACTAGTCCATCAGCAATCCATGAGGTTTGTGTTGCCCACATCTTTGGCAAAGATTTGCAGTTTCTTATCTTGATGTCTTGTTTGATTTGCATTCTGTTTTGAGACTAACATTAATTACACTGTCAAAACAGATTTTATCGTTTACGTAACATGAGCTGCCTACAGACCTAAGTTTCCTCAATATGGAGGTAACAACTCACACACCAAATGACTTAATTGCAGTAATTTCCTTTATACTATTCTCCTCCTGGGAGACTGTAGTGTGTATTTGGACTCTGTCTTTTTCCAAATTTAGTGGTCACATCTTTATTTAATTGTTAGTTTCCTGAACAAAATCAGATAGATGTACAGAACTTAAGCCTAAAATGATCTACTCTGAATACTGAGTCAAACCTGGTGCACATACAGATTTCTTTTTCTTTTTTAGAATAAAAAAAACAACAGCCAATAACTCCTCAGATAATTTTGTCTTACCCAGATAAATTCTGATTAGATTATGTGCCAAGCTAATAATTTCAGTCTTTTTTCACAAGGGATATATATATTTTGTTTAGCAGAATGATGTCAAAAGCAGTTGTTACTTAAAAACCAGGTTTTTATATAGGATCCATATGAAACAGTGTCTCAGTGACATGCTATTTTGAAAAATTCTTTAAGAAATTTTATGTAAGAAGCACGATAATATAAGAAGTCAAAAATATGTTGTGATAATGGTCCAGATCCTGAGCTCTTGTGAATTGGTTTGATTCCACTGACTTCACCGTGAACAACTTCAGTCAGATTAACAACATGGTCAAGTCCAGTGCCTAAAACTATGTGATCAATTAAAAAACTTCAGAGATACAGAGGGTTTGCTTTTAATACTTCTATGTAGCTATGAAACAACCTTGGGCTGACCTGTTACTCGCTGCTATGTAGTAACTCCAGCAGAAGGGATCAAGGAGCGGGAAATTAAGATTCAGTCATTAAATGCAGGTGAATTACACACATACTTGCTTTAACAGCCAGATCACAGACAATATGGAGTAGATGAGATAAAGCTACCACCTTTCCAATGAACACAGGTACTGGAAGACAGGAGAGGTTAAATCCCAGTGCATACCAGAGTCCTAAAAGTGCTGTCACAGGGACAGAGATTTTGGCTGTAATTTATCCCACCCCTTCAGGCATTTCAAATTTAGATGTCCTGATCTGAGTTGGTTGTCCTTGTTCCTCTTTAGAGTTGACAGAGAAAAGTAGGCACCCACATAAGTTGATTTATTTCCTGGTAAAATAAGCATCTAAGATGGGTGAGAATTTCACCCAGAATTGCTTATTTTTCTCACAGTAATTCTAAAAGAAATGAGACAACTGATTTGGATTTGGATTACTGTTGTTTATGTAACTAATGTGAGGTAAGATGAATTCCCATGTAGTTTTCAAATACTGTCTTGAAGGTATGATATGATTCACCGTTACTAAAAGACCCTAGTTAAAAAACTGACACAGGATAAATACAACATTTTGACCCCATGGACTATGGCAAGGAGACCATCAATTAGCACCTGACTTCAGGTTGTAAAGAATATCCAAGTTTACCTAAACATAATACTTGTAAAATGACCCATAAGGAAAAAAAAAAGCTAGGAAATTATAGATATCTACCACCCAGACAATGCTTTGGTTTATGTAGTTTAAATAAAATGCAGCCCATCATATAAATTGTGCTGATAAAACTGATCTGGGTGTAAGCAGTCTTTCAAAGAAAATATCTCACAAAAATATCACTGTAAATATATCATAGTTTCTTACTGCTTAAGCTGGAAAGCAAGAAACAAGGCTCTTTGCAGGGATATCCAAGCTCAAAAAGACTCTCTCTCTACTGAGAAACTGTCTGTCTCCTTTACTGTCCAGGATTCACTGTGGAGGGCTGAATGAGAATAGGGATGAAGCAGGAAGATAGGTTAGTAACTAAAGTATATCTATGATTATGTTTGAGGGAAATCGATCCAAGATTTGATTAAAAGAATTAATTTAATTTAAAACAAAATTGTCTCTTGAATTTCAAGCACTGTGTGGCATTGGAAGTTTTAATGACTATTTTTGCAAGATTTGGATATCCTTACCGCCCAAAAAAACGCTCTCATTACCTTACAAATGGAGAAACTCTTGAACATGAAAAGCCCTTAGAAATGACAGGGTCTTTCACTAGCAGAGCAGCAAACAAAGGTGTGGGAGGGAGCATCAAACAAAAGGGCCAGAGGAACCTGGACTATGTGAGAACATGATGTGTCTTCCTCACCTACTCACATACAGATGACGTTTCAACTTAAGTGCAAAGTGGGGGGGTCTGAAAAGTACTTTGAAGGACTTAAATATACATTCAGTTAACACTGCCTAGGATCAGGTAATGAAGAAAAAAAAAACATTTTCCTCCATGCAGAGCCTGAGCATATACTGCTCCAGCATTGAAAAGAGAAAGTGGATCCCAAATCACTGGGGTAGGTCTTTGATGTGGCCACACATCGAAAATGGCAGACTTGGATCCAAACACACTAATTTGCCTTGACCTTTTCCCCTCATTCTCACCGATCACTGTTTCTTAATTAAGTAGCCAGAGGCTACACATGTCAAAGCTGAGCATTTCTAAATCATCTTGTTATAACTGAAATTGAAAGGCAGTACTTTTAATTATGTTTGGCATTACAGTCTAGTATATAGTGGAAGTTGACAGGAGGCATATATAAAAAAATGTGTCTCAACATCCTCTCTTTTCAACTGGGACTTGTATTCTTATTTTTTACATCCATGGCTTGGTGGAAAAATCATCAGAGTTCATTCTTTTTGAGGGAAATAAACTTTTAGTGGTTGAATTTTTTTTTCTCAAAAGTCCCCTTTGATTTCTTAATGATCTTTAAATGTTCACCATTCTTTGTTTTGAGAAGTAACTGTTATGCATCCATTTATACACTTTTATTTTAAGAGTAGCTCAGAGATCCTGATGACCATGATGGAGCATCGTGAAGAGATTTCAGGTCACTTCAAGGACAGCCATGTTAGCAGGGACTGTAAAATCACTATAACAGTATTAATGATGGTCAGAAGGCTAAAGCTACAACTGAGTAATAACTGAATACTTTTTTCATAGAATCAGAATTGGTCAGGTTGGAAGAGACTTGTAAGATCATTGAGTCCAACTGTTAACCCATCACTGCCAGGTCCTTCTGCACCACATCTACTGGTCTTTTAAATACTTCTAGGGATGGTGACTCCACCACTTCCCTAGGCAGCCTGTTCCAGTGCTATACAACCCTTTCTGTGAAGAAAATTTTCCTAACAACCAATCTAAACCTCCCCTGGTGCAACTTGAGGCCGTTTCCTCTTGTCCTATCACTTGTTACTTAGAAGAGACCAATCCCCACTTCACTACAAGCTCCTTTCAGGAGTCGTAGAGAGTGAGGTCTCCTCTAAGCCTTTTCTCCAGGCTAAATAAACCCAGTTCCCTCAGTCATTCCTCATAAGACTTCCTCTATAGGCCTTTCACTGACTTCATTGCTCTTCTTTGGGCACATCTCAATGTCTTTCTTGTACTGAGGGTCCAAAAACTGAACACAATACTTGAGGTGAGGCTTCACCAGTTCCAAATACAGGGGGACGACCACTTTCCTAGTCATTCTGGCCACACTATTTCTGATACAAGCCAGGATGCTCTTGGCCACCTGGACAAAATGCTGACTCATATTCAGATGGCTGTTGACCAATGCCCCCTGGTGCTTTTCCACCAAGCAGCTTTCCAGCCACTTCCCCAGGCCAGTAGCGTAGACTTGTGATCCGGGTGCAGGACCCAGCTCTTGGCCTTGTTGAACCTCATAACACTGGTGTCAGCCCATCTATCCAACTTGTCCAGATCCCTCTGTAGAGACTTTCTATCCTCAAGCAAATCAACACTCCTGCTCAACTTGGTGTTGTCTGCAACCATACTGAGAGTTCCCTCATTCCCTCATCCAGTTCATTCATAAAGATATTAAACAGAACTGAGAATTTTCATACAGCGTTAGATTTAACTGTGGCCTTTTATTATGGGAAGGTCTCTTTTTCCTCTTCTGAAATGATTTCAGTATTAGAATTTACCTTCTTCTGCAAAGCAGATCTAGCATCAGCCTGGGAGTCTGCACCATGTTTCTCTTAGTGCTGTGGGTCTTCAGGGAAGCCCTATCTGCCTGCAGCAATATGCCCTTGGGAGCTCTGCCTCCAGGGCAGCTCCACACTCCCTGCAGAGTAATTATCCTCCTTGTGAATAAACCTCCTTACAAAAGAGGAAATGCAGTTTACTCCTGCATGTGTCATAAGGGACAACAAAGTTCCCCTTAATTGATGGTGCTTTCATGTAAATTCATCATCCAGTTAACTTTGTGATCTCAGCCTAAATAATGTTATTTTGACTAAGTGCTTAGTGGTTATATTGATTTGTATAAGCCCCTAAGGCGACTCCATCTTGCAAATGGACAAACAGCAGTGATTTATTAAAAGGCTGCCATTTGAAAGGTGTTTTGAATGTCACCTACAGCCACTGATATTTCATCAAATATATCATGTCTTTCCTTCTGGCTTCTGTCTGTGAATCTCTATGGATAACCTGAAGTTATATATAAACTGAATTATTTTATTTCTAGTACAAACTGTGTTGGCACTGAAATATGGGTAGAATAACTGACTTATTACTATGTAGCAGCAGTAACCTTCGGCAAGTTTAGTCAAACACAGTGTGAATTAAGAGGGATATTCTGCTTCCAGGTATATCAAATAAATAAATAAATAAAACCTGTTGCTTATGAATTACCTGGAAACTTTCCTTGAATTTCTATTGTATGTGTCCAAACTGTAAAATTTCAACTTCTCCAGTGCTGGCATTGTTTTCTTGGTTACTATGCAGTATTGCCATTAAGGCTGATACTTTGGTTCTGATCAGTGCTTCGTGGCTGGGATCACAAGACATATAAGATAAATTAATGCAGTTTACAGAACAGGTCACTTATACACATCTCTGTGCCAAATTCAGTACTGATAGGCAATCTTCTATATGTGAGGATCATCTGGCAGTTGAGGTATCAAAAGTCAGTCATGTGCTAGAAGACAATAACTGGAGCTGGCATAAATGGGCACCACAGTCTTTACATAAAGGCAATGATCCTTACAAAAACAAACTGATATGTTACACTTTTTCCTGCCTGAGTGATAAATTAATGCATGCTATGCTGCATTGCTACTTGCTCCTTTCTCCTAAACAATTTATACCTGGTTTTCATTATCATTTTGTCTGGGCCACTATGAAGCATTTTGTTTTCTCTCCATTTCTCTAACAATGTCCTTCCTTAAAGGAAAATCCAGTGGAGACAATTGCACACGTTTATGCTGAAGTGGGGCAAGTGCCTGAAAGTTAGGATTTTGATTCAGATGGAAGTATGTAATACCACACTAGTTTAGAATTAGAATTCAGAATTAGAAAAGTTTTTTACCATTTTTATAATTTTTCACTGACGATCATAAACTAACAGATGGAGATAGACTGCATCTTATGAGCTCAAAAAAAAAAGAAAGAAATTATTGCTGCTTTATTAAAGAAGTCAAAAAATGTATTCCGGTTTCTATATTAAGAAAGCTTTTGAATACAACCAGAAGGAAAATATTAGTTTCTTTTTCATAATCCCTTCTGTGCTTAGTTTAAACTTTAAAAAGATAGATTTACCTCTTGTGCCATCTACTTTCTTTTTCTTTGCACTTCAGAGCAGCTATAGATTTTACGAATTGATTAATGGCATGTTGCTTTTGCTTTACTTGAGCCTCATTGCTCACCAGCAGGATTGGTGAAAGAAATATCAGGAGTCCCCAGCATACACACACCAAAACTACTCAGAAAACTAAAGAAATCAGAAATCTTTGGTCATCTACTGTGAGAGAGAGAAACAAAAGTAGATTATCCATGACTGATGTTTTATATGTCAAAACATGAAGCATGTCTTTGCTTCTGCTAAGCTCCACAGTTTAAATCAGTCTAAAGTAGGACCAGGACTGCTCTGCCCTCCTGGTGCTCTGCTTCTGCAAACCCCTGTCCTTGTACTGTGTTTCATCCCCAGCCGTTGTGATGGTGCTGACACCCAGCTTGTCCTGCTGTGGATGAAGATAAAAATTATTCATCCCTGTCTTCTTTTTCCCAGTTCAGCTTTCAGCATCAGTGGCCTGTATGGAGTTACTTGGGTGCTGTCCTTGGCCAATGCTCAGTAGCCCAGGGCCGCACTTCCCAGCACCAGCCCTCCCTGGGGGATGGCAAAACCCACCACAGCTCTGGAGTTTGTAGAATGATGGACCAAAAAATGGGGAAGATGTGGAACAGCACTGAGGAGATTTTATGTGCTTGCTTTGAAATAATAATCACTAAGGCTAATAACATTTCCAAAGTAGTGAATGATGCAAAGCTGACAGGAGCTCCTGTCCCTTAGCATAAGAAAGGGATGATAAATGAAAAGGAAGTTAATCTTCTATTGGAAAAAAGGAAATGTATCTTTACATATATAATATGCAGCATGTACAACTGCTATGGCCAAGAATTGGACATGACAGAAAAAGACATTAGTGGTGATAACAGGAATATTCACAGACGTAATAATCAATGGATAAAAATTTGAAAGTGACACACAATTCTATGCTTCAGACCTTAAGGCAATCCTTATTTTATCAGAGACCTAAGACCAAGAATGAACAGTAAATTAGGGATTACAGGGTTACTTTTCTCCCTTAACAACCCCCTAATTTATTATGTAGTCATCTCTTAAATCAGCAACACATACCAAGTTTATCTAAAACAAATCTTGGTCAAGTCATTGATCTAACTTATCCCATTTACTTCACTAGAACCCCTTGAGTGATTAAAGCAAATAGAACTTGGTAGCAAGGTTTGCCTCACAAACTCACGCCTCCATTCTCTTACCTGATTTTGTTACAGTCTCCAATCAGTCTCAGATTGCTGTGGCTCTGAAACTGTTGTTCTAGATAAGAATTCATTAACTATGTAGAAATGTATTTTTTTATTCGCTGTTCAATATTTGATCTCTGTGACTATAGCTTAGAAATTAATTGGATTTCTTCCTGCCATATTTCACTGTAAATATATAGCCAGTTTCTTGCAAACTTTCAGTCTTTCTCCTGGTTTATTCTCCTTGTTGAACATCTGTGGGTCTTTTAATTCCTGTTTAGTGCTGATGATCAAATGCTTGCCAGAATACTGCAGTAACTGTGATACTTGATGGTTTTGAGACATGTCACTCCACCAAAACAGTTAGAAATTTCCAAAATAAAATATTCAATCCTAGGGAAAAAAAAATAAACAAAAAAGCAAGTGGCTGTTTTGGTTTTGCCATGAGAAAAGAATTGCTTTCTTAGAAATATAAATGAAGATTAAGTTAGCTATGAAGGGTTGCAACAGAAGTTTAACATCTATATTCATTAGACAGAGAATTGATCTGCTGCCTAAGTACTAGGGATATACTTACTTAGATGTTTCATTATCACATTTGCCATATGTTTCATTTTTCACTGCTGTTCTTTTGCATGAAGACAGAGTAAAATAAAGTTAATTAGTGATAACCTGTTTGTTATAGGTGAAAATAGCTTCTGATTCTGACTTTCACCCTATTTCACTCTATTGTCTCTATTTCTAATGTTTCCTACCACTTTGATCACTTGCATCTATATTTGCAGGAGGAAGGTGGGGAGAAGTATTATAACAACTCTTAGAGGAAACATTCCTCTGAGCCATCCTTGGGCTCATAAGACACTGTCTTAATTTCCAGGCTTTACAGCCTCTCCCTTCTCTCATGAACTTTCTGTATTCCCTAAAGCATCTGAAAAAAATATTGTTTTTTTTCTTCTTAACTTCTGGTTGAAAACCTGACAGGAGATAAGATTGGTGGGAGGACAACAAAATGTCACTTCAAAAAAAGCACACAGTCTCAGAATCTGAAGAGCATGTTTTCATGTGATTCACTGTGTTAGAGCAATTTAGCTCAGAGCAAGACTCTCTTTAAATCTCTACCAGAATTGAGCAGCATTAGTAGTAATTCAAAACATGCCTCAAATGAAGGTTTTCATTTCCCATCTCTGCATCGCTCTTTTTTATTTATGATCACTCTTTTATTTGTGATTATCAAGAGTCAAAATTTATGTGTGGTCATCTCTAGGCTCGCTTTTCCCATAGGCTATTGTGGTAATACAAGCTCAGCAGTCCCAGGTATTAGTAAATTCATAAACTGGTCTCTTATCTCTGGAGAGCTGCAATATAGCCTCGTATCAAAAAGCACAATGGGAGAGTCACTCTTTGACTTCATCGTTCATCAGCCCATATAATGAGAAGAGGAACTCTTGTAGAATCCTCCTTGATTTCAAGTAACTCTAATTCCAAGGTTTGTTGAGTCACTGCTGCAATGTACAATGCATTTAACACCACCAGAAAAAAAGAATTACCTTTTCCTTAAGTCATTAATTATCCTGATTTCTGCATGTATATGTTATGCTATGTCCATATTTTTGATATGGGGAAACATAATAATTTTCTTTAGCTTCATGAAATTATACAAGAAATTAATTGGACTTGATTTTCTTGTACAGAAATAAGGAAAATGTTATCATGATGCATTTTTGTATCAATTGCTAATTTTATGAATTGTGATTATATGTTCTTTGAAGAAAAAAACCCTTCCAAAACAGAAATCCTCTTCTTGATACCAAACACTTGATCTTAGACAATTAGAAAATTCAACTGTGTATTATTAATGGCCAAATATCTATCTCTATGAAATGTCTAAAATTTTATAAGGAGGCAATATTGGCACAATTCTGCATCTGTAGAGCTTTCTAGGATGTTTTACTGAGCCTTTTGCTGCAAGACAGAATCTATGTTAAGCCAACCTCAGACCTTCTCTGCTCATCAGACTAGAAGTTTGAGTTCTGCTCATGTATATCCAGTTCTCCCAGTGTTTCAGACCCAATTTTACATCTATATTTCCATATTCTCTGCATTTAAGTATATCCCCCTTCAATGTATGTTCTAAAATTTACTGCAGATAGATAGATAGGAAAAAAATCACTGGTTGTGGTACTGTAGTTTTTGCTTGTTCTCCAAGTATCTAGTAGCTTTGCATTTATTGTAGCATTTTTTACATACCTGGAATGTCCACTGTATTGTGGATATTTCAAAACCATATGCTTCTTGCATAGGTAGCCCATCTTGCCTCATGCCATCCAGTATACCCAGAAGTATTTTTAAAGGTTAGAGTGTGGTATACTGTAAAGTAGACGTCTCTGAATAATATTTTTTTCCAGTATATTGATGCTACTTTATACAGTGTATCAATACAAAGCCCACAGTTCAGATGATAAGAGGAAATGAAAAAATCTTCCTTTATTTCTCTTATCAACTTTACACCATGCAGGAACAACCTCTGAAGCCCCAGTGTGTACCTATGCAGCACAAGTGTTAATACACACAAATCCTAAATAACTCTCTTTCATCTTCATTGTAACCTGAGACTACAATTTCCACCCCTTGCATCTTGATTGAAACAAAATGTTGCTGTGGATACCCACCTGACTCTAAGAGACCCTTGAGCTAATAGTGAGGTTCACAGAGAGCTCTACATTGCACCATTTTTGCTTTTAAGTAGCCTAATCTTAATGTTAAGGGATTTCTGTTGTGAAGATTGCATCAGATTAATTGTGACTTTTCTTTTCCTTATTTGTTTATAATTCTTTCCACAGCTGTAACTTACACAAGTTACAAAAAAACACCTCCACCAGTACCCCCACGTACCACTTCCAAGCCACTGATCTCAGTCACGGCACAGAGCAGCACAGAATCCACCCAGGATGCATATCATGACAGCCGGACTCAGAGGATTTCCCCGTGGCCGCAGGACGGGCGAGGGATGTACAACTCCACCGACAGTTTGGACAGTAACAAGGCAATGAATCTGGCCTTGGAAACTGCAGCTGCGCAGCGCCATGCATCCGAGAGCCAGAGCACCTCGATACGAACCAGTGACAAGGCCATTTTAGTGACAAAGGCAGAGGAGTTTCTTAAAAGTCGACGTTCCTCTATAGGGATCCAGGTAGCCTATCATTAACATCTGTCTGTGATGAATTGCTCACCTTCTTTCTGTAAATAGCATAGAATGAGTCATTCAGCTTAGCTGGCTCTAATAATCTAACAAACAACCCCTGGCTGCTTAGCGTTAATTGTAATTCACATCATGGCAATGTGGCTGTGCAGAAAAGTCTTCGGCTAATAGGCTGTACCTGGAAGAAAATGAATGAATAAATCTCTAGGGAGGCTACCTGTCATTAACACTTGATATGAAAATTATACTGCAGAGCCACAGGTGAACAGCATGTTCATCTCCTTCCCTCCATGAATTCACCATCCTTTTTATAGAATTGTGCCAGCTTTAAAATGCTTGACTATTTTTTCCATTATCTTTCTCCTTTGACCTTGCAAAATGTGCAATGTGGCTGGATCTTCAAGTTATTCTACCTAAAAAGAGCCCCCTCCAGCCCTTTACTTTTAGTTTTGATGGGGAGAAGGTACCAATGAAGAGAAAGAAATGTGCTGGTGTAGATAGAGCATAATTATAGGGGGCAAGTAATGAAACTACATTAATAAGCACAGTCTTTGAGCATTCCTCCATTTGTCCACCAAAAATGGAGTATTTATTTCACCTGACAAAATGTCTGTCAGGGTGTGGAAACCTCAGTTACACACTGTTGTTTCAAGTGAATGAAATAAGACGATTCCAAATGCATATTATGAATCCTTCTACTAAATGGAAAGTGTTAGAGAGAGCAATGCTCATTTGTTTAAATCTCTAGGAAATACCAAGTAGTAATAAAAATCAGAAAGTTGAACTTGCAAAGAATACAAAGTCTCCTTTGAGACACAGGAGAGAAAAATTCAGGCTTCTATTCTGCTGTTACTTAGACACAATTTTAAGTTTGTGAATATTCCTTCACCACTATGTTCACTTCTCTGCTTAAAAATCTCTACTTTTGCCAGATAACTATAGAGCAAACGCTGTGTATTTTGGCATAGTTACAGGTTTGTGGAGACAGCAGTATAGATCTTGAGACAGTAACAGTCCATGTAACAAAGCCCAGTGAGTGACTGTTCATCTGCTAGAAGCATATTATTTTCTTTTAAAAGTAGTAATTCCATTTCCATTAATTTAAAAATACAATCAGCAAAAAGTATTTGGGTTAAGTATTTCACAGCTACTGATTGAACTTCACTGTTTAACACCTGAGTGTGGTGTAATTTTGCTATTTCGCAATTTATCAGACTAATGAGGAGGCAAAGGCTTTGCCAGCAATCTGCTTGTCCTTTCCTTGACATGGAAATATTTGCTTCTGCTTCTTTAGATGCAGAAGAGTAGAATGCAAATTAACATCAATGGTAAAATATTCAGCTGGCTACTTTTCAAATGTTTTACAAAGTAATTAGCGTATCCCAAATTGTTCAGAGAAGGGGATTAACAGATAACAGTGAAAAGCTCAAAGGAGCAGAAATCTTTGGTACCTTTACACACCCTGAATCTTACTCTTCAGAAAGGAATAGTATCTAGTGTTGTTCTTATCTCTTCTTTACAGCAGCTGTGCTCAGTGGTATTTAACAATGTTGGTGTCTTGCTTCAGTCAGTCCTGGTATTTCAGCAATTAATTCTGAAACTGATTACATCACTTGATCCTGCTTCTTACTGCAGGTGATGACCAGTACTTTTTACTGGGCTATGACCCTTCTTGGTATGTGGTCTGTTTAATAATACGTGCTAATACTCCACAAAAACATCTATGCAGTGATTTCTGTGGAGGCAGTGGATCTTCTGTAGCGATTTGTCATCTGATTCTTGGCCTTTAATACTGGTCCTCAGGTGCACACACTGAAAAAGGCAAATACTGTTTGCAACAGCAGGTCTTAGAAGGATGAGTTGTTTGTTATCTTTTGAGAAGTACAAACTGCATGGTTGTACCATTTGGCATTAGATAAGATTAACATTCCCGAATTACCCTCATCACAGTATCCTGAGAGTACAATTTAGTTGTTTAGGTTTTATCCTGTGGTAAGTTTCAAACTTCATATCAGTGTGAAAAATACCTTTCTGCAGCATTTCTAAGTAGAAAATGTTTTGTTGTACTTCTGTTGCCAAGTTTCTAAGGTACAAAAAAACAAGGTAGAATATTCTTATATCAAACTATGTAGCTACTAATTTATGCCCCCAAAATACAGCTGAAGTATTTAATTTCTTTTAGACTTCCGCATCAAAGCACCTTAGAAAAGGATGTTTTTTATTTGCATATTTCCTTGATTGAGTAAATTACTTGTTTTCTCATTAGCATGCCATGCCAGGATAACGCATTGAATTTGCATTTATTTGCATTAATTAATTTGCTACAAGTATCGTTAATTTGTGCATATTTTAATGTTTCATTCGTTTAACACATTGGTGTGAGAATGTGTGCCAACAGAGCTTCACACAGGAGCAGAGAGGCACAAAGATAAAGAATAACCAATGATGTCTCTGCAAGTGGAACTGCTACGGGTAGGGAACTGGTTGAGGCTGTACCCAGAGGGTGGTAGTCCATAGTTCTTTCTCAAACTGGCAACTAGTCACAAGTAGGGTCCCCCAGGGATCAATATTGGGCCCAGCTGTTTAACATCTTCATAAGAGATTTGGATGTTGGGACCAAAAGCATCCTGATGAGGTTTGCAGATGACATCAAACTGAGTGGGGAAGTTGACACTCCAGAAAGGAGAACCCCCAAGAAGACCTGGACAAGCTGGAGGAGTAGGCTAGCAGGAACCTTCTAAGGTTCATCAGAGACAAGTGTAGGGTCTTGCACCTGAGAATACATAACCCAGGGATGCAGCTCAGACTGGGATCCACCTGTCTGGAGAGCAGCCCTGTGGAAAGGGACCTGGGGATCTTGGTGGACAACAAGCTCAACGTGAGTGAACAGTGTGCTGTTAGAGCAAAGAAAACCAACAGGATACTGGGTGGCATTAACGAGGGCATCACCAGAAGAGAATAGAAGTCATTATCCCACTCTACTCAGCACTGGTGAGACCACACTTTGAGTACTGTGTTCAGTTTTGGTCCCCACTACAAAAAAAAGATGTGGACAGGATGGAAAGGGTCCAGAGAAGGGCCACAAGGACAATCAGAGGACTGGAAAACTTGCCATATGAAGAAAGGCTGAGAAAACTGGACTTGTTCAGCCTTGAGAAAAGAAGGCTTAGGGGAGACCTTATTACTATGTACCATCACCTAAAAGGTGACTACCAAGAAGATGGAGACTTCCTTTTTAAAAGGAGTCACATTGAAAATAGAAGGGGTCAGGAGTACAAGTTACTCCTGGGGAGATTCCAGTTGGACTCCAGAAGAAAATTTTTCACCATGAGAACAATCAGCCCTTGGAATGATCCCCTAAGGGAAGTGGTGGGTTCCCATACACTGGACAGTTTTAAGACTCAGCTTGACAGTGTGATGGGCCATCTCATTTAAACTACATATATATATAGTTTACCTTAAAAGATTGGACTAGATGATCCTTGCAGTCCCTTCCAACCTGGTATTCTATGATACTATGGACCCAGCCTAGGGCTCCCATGTCTTTGGTGTATGTGATCTAAGTAGTGTACATGTAATGAATAGAAGTACTTTTTAAAATGTCCTGGCATACTCTGCACATGCCATAGATTGGTATTCACAATCCTAGGGAAGCACTGGACTTACTCTGAAGATCAATAGCACCCCATCTGCAGGGACAGAGAACACCAAAGATGTGGTAACCCATCTCACGCTCTGTTAGCCATATACCAGATGGGAATTTAGATCAAAGAAAGTTTCACAAACAAAGCTTTTCCAGAAAATGTCTGTTGTTTTTGTTTGTTTGTTTTTGTTTGTTTGTTTGTTTGTTTGACTGCCTTATTTAAATAAGGAGGACTATTTTCAGACGTGTCAGTAGACATTGGAAAAAAAAATGCTAATTCCTAAATTCAATTTAATTTCAAAATACTGATTCTGTGATTAAAAATTTAGTCATCATTCTCTCTATACATATATTTATATATAAAAGAATAAAAATCTGGTGATACTAGTAGCTACAGTCTTCACATCTGACAGCAGAAGTCCAATCAAATTCTTTAAATTTAAATGGAGGGTAGAGATCATCTAGAGTAAAATAATCACTAAGTCAAGAACAAGGTTATTGCTAATACATTTTAAGGGATTTTCTTTGCTCTTTTGCACACTCTTGTATATATGCTAATGATTAACATTCAAAAACTGCTCTAGTTATAAGCCATTTCATATTAAAAATATTTTGATTGTAAAATATATGAGGAAACATGCCAAGAAATTGCCCCTTATTTATTTCAAGCATTTCAAAACATTCAGTCCTTTGTTTTTTTACTATTTAAAAGACATCAAGAGCAGAAACCCCAGAAGTAGAGGAGATGAAAACAAATGTTGTAACTGTGGATGCTGATTCATTAGGATATTTTTGGAGATAAACACTAATTGTAGCGTAGAGAATGGATGCTGTCATCTGCATTTATTGTCAGGATGTAACACGTAAAAATGTCTAGGTTTTTTTTTTAATCTCCAGAATCTTCATTGCACAAATCTTTCTTATAAATCAAAAGCTGTATTCAGGAATAATAGCTCGTCTGCCTAATTTTTTGTGTCAAACAGGGATCTTCTGCATAATATTTATATATATATTTAATGAAATTATTAACATTGTATGGTAAAAACTTTGTTCAAGAAATTCTTTGGTCTCAAACTGAAATCTCCCTTTAAGGCAAAGCATTTTGTTCCCACATGACATACTTACTTGGATGAGCAACTTCATTTTCTTTGTGCTGTTTAAGTTATACCATCCTTGTCAGTGCTCTACTTCAGTGTACACAAAGCAATCAAAAGAAATATTCACATTGATTACACTGGTCTTTGGATCATAAATGATCCAAAGTTTTAGAGATAAGCATTATTCATTCTCCTCCTAAAATCACTGTCAGACCATGCTTTTGTGAGAGAAGTGAGGGAAGCTCCTGACCCGTAGAAGTCAGTGAAAGTTTTGATAACACACCTGTGTAGGTGTTAACTTTAGAGTTAACACTGACCTATACACACACATATATATGTATATATATACACATATATAGACAATTCAGAATGCACAGGTTTAGCTGTGCATTTTGGCATCCTTACTTGTCAAAAAGCTTAGCAGTTGGAATTGTAGTTCAAAGGTATGTTTATTTTAAAGCCACCTAATTTTTCACCCTTTTCACAAATTACCGCCACTTGGTTTCTTACGTGCCATCTAACATAATGAAGTTATGTATAACATTCAAAGTGAAGAAGACACAGATTGCTGCCTTGCAGAATATTTGTTGGTTCAGAACAAGTTGCCACTTAGCATGAAATGCAACAAAAAGGTTACGAGCAACCACTGCTGTGTACACTATTTTGTTGTCACTACCTCATATCAGCTTGATGTGAATAACATTTCTAAACACAAGCATGCATTTTTTGCAAAAAGTGCTTTCTTAAAAGGCCAGCAGAAATTTTCAACCCATTGTAGGATACTGATGTGGTAATTAGCACTTACTGTGCCACGTAATGTATTTGAGTGGTTCAGATGTTCTGCTGGGAATTAGTGGAGTAGCAAAATGCTGCCTGTGGTGAGACACAAAAACTCCCTCAAGCATGAAAGTGTAGGTTTATTTTGGTGGATTTCTAAAAATTATTTGAAGGAGTGTATGGTTTTTTGGCTGATAAAAGTATTTCATTGGTTCTGGAAAGCAGTAGCTCTTAGTCCTATAGTTTTATTTAAAGTATTTTTCCTACTTTGAAGTCACTGCATACTAATGAGATCTCCTGGTACCTAAGGATTGTTATTTGTATTCACAATTACATGTACTTGATCCAGTGTCAAATGTAGTATTTTCTTCCCTGTTTTACTCTTGTTATCACTGAGAAGCCTATGCAAGAGAGGGAAGAGGAATTATTTCCTTTCCTGTGCATAATCACAGAGATTGTTTATTAAATTCTAATTATAGAACAAATTGGTTACAGCAGTGAAAAACCCATTGAGGGCAGTGAAGTTGCATGGGGAGAGATAATGTGGCCTGAAGGACTTTTATGACTGATGCTTATGAGAGAGAAGTGAAAGACACCAGGTTAAAATCTGTTTTCTTATGCACTGCCTATATTAACTTCAAGCATCCTTTAGAAACAGTATGTATAGAAACTTAGACTGGAATTTTTAGGATACTACAATGTTATATTGCAGTGCTCATGTTTAAGAGCAGAATATTACTTTAATACAGAAATAAAGATTGCTTTTAAGTAGTTAAAATTGTCAGCTAAAAAAGCTTAGTAAATACTTGGAAGGAATAATTTAGTCTGTTCGTGCATCCTTTTCTAGAATGAGTGCCTATAAACAAATCAAGATTGATTATAACAAGCAAGTTTTTGCAATTGTGATTTTCATTTCTCCAAATAATTTTGTGTTAGTATCATTTACCTGCCGATTATTTATTACCAAGTCCATCCCAGGATCCAATACTTAGTTTTCAAACTTTCTGGTGGATTGGTCAGCAGTGGCTGATCACAGAGTATTTATAGTATTGTCTGCTCCTTGTAGTGGCAGCAAAAAACATGGAGGGGAGTGTTATGCCTTTATGAAAGGTAAGACAAGTAAGATAGAAATAATCTCAAAATACACATTATATTTACTATTAATATTATAAGCCTTATGGGCATATTATAACATTTTTTCGTGGCATAAAGTGCCAAATTTTTAAAGAAGTTTTAGTTATTTGTTTTCAAGGAGGAAGACGACCTGCTAGATTAGATCCACTCTCCCTCTTCTGCTTTTGGTCAGTGTCTGGCTATTTTTATGTTTCCTCTTCTGTGTGAGACTCCCTCATAACCAGATAGACATGCATTTTGTCACAGTATTTTGCTTTACTGCTACTGTGGGCCAGTTTGCAAATATTAAAGCTTTTAGAACCCATGCTAGTATTAAAACAATAATGAATCATGGAGAATTGCAACAGATTTTATTCAGACTTATTTGAGTTTCAGGAGCCATGCAATCAAACCAAACATATTACTTTTTCTTCTCTTCGCTCATTTGAATCTAGCCTGGCCAATCTGATTAAATCTAAAGGGTTTCCTGCTGTCTTCTAGCAGGAGTCTTTATAATATCTGTCATTCAGAAATGCAATTTATTTGTTCATTTGTTTTCATTGTGAGTGCAAATTATTTTATTTCCCACTTTTACTTGTGTTGGCATTTGACTCCTTTTTCCAAATCTACGGGGGGGGTTGTTGATTTTTACAATATTTGCAATCCTAGATGCACACACACACACATAATTTGGCATTCTCCTGCTGTTACAAGGCACAGTGAGGAAATAAAAGCATTAAAATATGAAGGCAATCATCAGGTCATTTAGTCAGTGTCAGCCTTGGCAAGCTGGAGGGAAGGATAATTTGGCAAGAGTTTATATTTAGAAATAACTAATGTTGGTTTTATTTTGATACCTGGGCCATCATTTTCTGATAATTTTGTTTTGAATAAAATTTTAGAGCAGAGTGCTTCATTTATGCCTGAAAATTCTACGTGTCAATTGCACATTGATCAAATTACTCAGTATGTACTGTGTGAAATACCAATAAGAAAACACTTGAAAACAGGTAATCCCTTCCCTCTAGCGTATTAACCTCTCCAGTCAGCTTGGCGTCATCTGCACACTTGCTGAGGGTGCACTCAGTCCCACTGTCCATGTCACCAACAAAGATTTTAAATAATACTTCTCACAGCACAGAGCCTTGAGGGTCATCACCAATCACGGTTCTCTGCTTGGATAAGGAACCACACTTTTTGAGTGCAGACATCAAGTCAATTCCTTATCCATCAAGCTCACCCATCAAATCCACGTCTCTCCATTTTAGAGACAAGGATATTGTGTGGGACAGTATCAGATGCTTTCCACAAGTCCAGGTAGATGACATCAGTTGCTCTTCCTTTATCCACTAATGTTTTAACCCCATCATAGAAAGTCACCAGATTTGTCAGGCATAATTTGCCCTTAGTAAAGACATGTTGTCTGCCCAACACAGTCCTAGCTGTGGTTCAGAGCAGTCCAGGTGTACTGACTTCATTGTGCCATCAGCACCAGCATCTTATCTGGTGTGAAGAAGCCTCAAAAACCCTGACAGAATCAGTAACTTTGTCCATGCATTGGGATTACCATTCATGATCAGTTATACTATGACTCTCCTTTACATTGTCATTACACCTTGTCAGAAGCACTGACGTGAGCCTGTGCACAAAGGCCCAATCTCTTCTCCAACCTCTGACATGTCATGGCATTTTGACATTTTCTTCTGCTTCTGTAAGGAGAGAGATGCAGCCTCAAAATTACCCTGGCAATTTATTGTCCATAATGTCCAGATTGGCAGTTTTGTTCATTACACTTCAAACTTCTGAGGCACGAGATATATGAGGGAGACCCTGTTCCCTGTGTCACTGCCCAGAGAAGTATTACCCTTATCAGTGGGACACTGTGAAGTTAGAGTCTGCTCAGACAGTTACCTTCCACTGTGTTCACTGTGAACACATACTCCACAGAAGATTCGTCCTCTGACATTTGTCATAGCCAGCACTGTTTCCATGACTTAGGAAGCTAAGTGCTCAGACCTTCATACATCCCCTTGAAGAATTAATGAAACTCAATGTTCCCATAACCAGACAGTAACACTACCAGATATCTAACTATCTTTCCTAAGTCTGTAAGGCCACAATTAAATCTACTAACATTCCCTGGCAATTACCTGTCTCCTGCCTGTTCACTATGAAGACTATAGACTGAAAATTCTCAGGAGGTCATATTTCCTATATCATTATCACCTACCTTAATAACCACTGCATCTTCTGAACATGATCTTAAGCATCTCTCCAGTGTCACTTTTAAAACTGCCAAGTGCTTTCTCTTCTTTAATAACAGAAATTACAGCCTCCTTTGTCACTCTCCTCCTCCAATAAGTGCTTTACAGTGAATCTATTTGAGATCAAGGTAACTTCTCTGTCTTTTTCATGGGTGTTACATGATGCATCAAGTATGGCTTGAAAGGGCATGGCCTCTGCAACTTTAACAAGATCTTCCAGTCTTCTTATCTCCAGAAGGAGGCAAGATCTCTGACTGAAGATGTACCCTTTGATGGCATTATTTATTGTCGTTTAAGCTCAGCAAGTTCCTAAATAATGTGTTTTAACACAGACTCTCTCTGGTTGCTTTAGGGATGAATCCAAATAGCATAGCCCTTAGAAACTGCTTAGACTTCCTGACGACTCCAGATGTTGCTATAGATTTCAACTTCAAAACACTTTCTCCAGAAAATGTTACCCTACCTTGGACAGAATTGTCCTTCTTGTACTCATACAGGTGCACCCAAAAGCAACATTCTAAGCATTCTGTGTTACCTGCTCTTTTTCATTACGTACCGTCTCCTCTCCCTTTGAGAATAAGTTGACTTCACTCTTAAAACATAGTCTATGTATAACTGACTGAGCTCTCATCATGTTAGTCAAGGCTGCAAGTGTAGCTTGCCTCTCTGCTCCCCATCAACAGGCTAGATGAGTATCTCATTCTTGGCCCAGTTAATTAATTTCTGCTCACTTGTCTGTAATGAAGATGGTTTATATGCAGCTTTTCTCACATCCCTGAAAAAGATTGGTGAGTGCCTAGTTCCTCACTTACACTTGAATTTATTATTCAAGATGGATTTGGATGCTTTAAATAAGGATGTCTTACCTGATAAGATGTCTTCCCATGCTAAGAAACTGGACCTAATGGCTGTTCTACTTATACCAATGTTCTTTCAGGAGAGGGTGACCCTCTAAGTGCAGCTTAAGCTTCTCAGTCATACTGCAGCCAAGACCCACCTTAATGAGGAAACCAGCTTGCCTGTTTTTAGGCTGGTTGTTGTGTTGGGTTTTTTTCCCTAAGGTGCCTACTTCTGTGGATGAAGCTTTTTTTTCACTGCCACCGTCAAGAGGAATCTTTATTTTTATACTGACACCGCCAAATCCTGGCGACTGTTACTAAGTCTGATATCTTAGTTCTGTCAATGTACTGCCTGTCCAAGCCAGCTTTCATGCAACTGCTGAGGTGAAAACAGACAGCAGTGCATGCTTTCCCCTAAACCTCATTCAGAAAAAATGGAATTGCTGGGAAATGTATCTTTCCCTGACAGTTGCCACACTGATATCGAGAGATTTTGGAAAACCTGTGCCTGAAACACACTGTACAGTTTAAACATGGTAATGTTTACTAAAGTGGTCCTGCACTAGCTGTTTTCATGAACATGTCCAAGACCCACATCCTGGTAAATATAAATATGTACTAATTGGCTAGAATTCCCTTCCATGCAAATGTACGTGGAGCTACATCTCGAAGATGGAAAGAGAAGTTACCAGCAACTGGCTTCTTGCAGAAGTGTGGTCCACATGCACATTTACTTCCCACCCTCCTTCCCCCTTCTATTTGCATCCTTCCAGATACCTGGTGGGATTGGGACTGTGTAGCTGAGAGGCAGCTGAAAAGGCCGTTTGGCTCTTTCCAAAGCTGTCTGTGACAGCTGTAAGGGGAAAGTTATCTTGTCTTCTTCATAGGATATACTCTTTGAATTCACACATGGAGTGTGCTTATCAAAAAACTTGTTGCTGATATTTTATTTTATTTATTTAACAGTGAAAATATTGTTCAAGAGGAAGCCAGTTCTACTCTTTCTTTTTAACTGACTCTGCCTTGATTCTGTATAATTTGTATGCTGCAGTTCTCATTATGTCTGTGTCAAAGACTTGGGGGTGGTATGGTGGTGGGGAGTGTTATATAAAATCCCACAGAAACTTGCAAAAGCAGCGTGGTGTCAGTTATGAAGAAAACAACTGTTAATATATTTTGGTAAGTGTATTTCAAATGGGAATACCATAAAAAGTGCATAAATTACTTGCTTGATATAGCATTTTCAGGACCATGTTTTTTAAAAAGGTGAGATATGGCATTCTACTGTATCCTTCATATAATTTAAATGGTTCTATATTTGTCAATGCAATTGTCGATAAAATTTCATTGCAGCATGTCTTTTTATCACTCACAAGTTTATCGAGCTACTTAAGATTTATTTTTTTTTGTAAATTAAGGACTATAATGAAACTGTTTTATAATAATATAAAACAGGGCTATCCGGTAGATTCCTCCTTAGAACAGCTCTTCCAGACCAAGCTTACTCCCTGCTTCCACTGAATGAGTAACTGCATCTGCTTAGGTTTGAAATAGGGAATTACACAGCAGAACAGAAGTACTTTATAAAACACAGCACCAAAACAGTGATGCCAGGCTGAATGCCTATTTCATTTATTTTACAGTGCTAGGTGTTTCTTAGCAGTGAGAGGAAATATGTAATTAATTTTAAATGAGTGCAGGTAGAAATAGTGCTGAGTTGTCGGTGCTTACTCTGCAGATGTATCTTTTGTGTTGAATTAGGTGGAAACAGCAACTGATTCAGATACTGAAAGCAGAGGCCTACGAGAATACCATTCTGTTGGAGTACAAGTGGAAGATGAAAAACGGTAATTCAAGCACATACAAAAATCTGTGGTCTTTCATAACTCAACACACATTTGTAAACAGAGTTAATAACAAACATCTGGCAAGTGCTGCCCCTAAATAATTTACAAAGACAAATTTCTTATATGCATGCTGGTGATTTGGTGACATTTGTAGAGATTACTTAGCAGTTGCTTAATATTTATCTTCCCAGTTTTTAATTGGAGGGAAGGAAGTGAAAGTTTTAAATTAAAGTAGTGGATTAATATAATTTCATTATTGGCAAAACAAATACAAAGAGCTGTACAGTGGAATGCTCTTCCTTCTGTTGCATCTCTCATGATGATCCAGGCTTTTCCAGTCCACAAAGTGAGATATAATGTTTAGGATGTAACCCATGGTACCTTCATCCTAAACTAGAATCAACTTTTACACTCGTTCAGTCCTTATCTAGCTTTGTACATCTGCTGGCCAATGTACTAACCCACAGGTTATCTATCTACTGGACTGGGACCATTATCTCAATTCACAGCAGCTGGCAGACACTATCTGGCTGTTAATTGCCTTTTATCATCATTAACTAGAAGTAACTTGAAACAATAGGCTTGGATATTAAAGAGTTCACAAATAATCTTTGCTTCTTTCTGTAACTTTTTAGCATAAAGCTTTTCTAAAATGTCATTATTTGGTGACATATCGCAATAGAAAAATAGCATTTAACAGCCATCCTCTCAGGCAAGTAAAAAATACCAGTCTTAAACCTACTGCTACTATTTGTCTTTTATTAAAGGATTCTCAATAGTCTTAACTTAGCAGATTTTCAGATTTTATCTAATCAAAATTCTTAATATTTGATTTTTTTTTTATACATGTACTTTACAGACTTCTATCAGGAGCTGTAACCCTGCAATTCTGCTAGTTATTTCCAGTTCATTTAGTAATGGTATATTGTAGTACGAGAATAAATCAGTAATTGATTCCGGAGATAATTTAAATTCTTTTCTTTTGTATCTTTACTCAGATCAATGATGCCACTATGCATTTTGTTTTTCCTCTCTGTTGTTACTCGCTGTCTTATTTTAGTGAGATATTCACAAAGAAAAACATTTCACTTAAAGTCCAAGGAGAAAAACAGAATTCGTTCACTGAAGCATTATACTGTGCCTCTGTATAATCACACATGTATTTATATGTCTTAATCTCTTTTCTTCCCTCTTCCCCAAGACATGGACGATTCAAGCGTTCAAACAGTGTAACAGCAGCTGTCCAGGCTGACCTGGAACTTGAGGGCTTTCCAGGACACATCACCATGGAGGACAAGGGACTTCAGTTTGGCTCATCATTCCAGCAGCACTCAGAGCCCAGCACACCCACCCAATACAGCGCAGTGAGAACTGTACGGACACAGGGACTGTTCAGTTACAGAGAAGACTATAGGACCCCAGTTGACACCTCAAATCTGCCACCACCGGAACCCTGGCTAGAGCCAGCCATTGAGACAGTAGAGACTGGTCGAATGTCTCCTTGTCGACGGGACGGATCTTGGTTTATGAAGTTGTTACATACTGAAACTAAGAGAATGGAAGGATGGTGTAAAGAAATGGAAAGAGAAGCAGAAGAAAATGATCTTTCTGAAGAAAGTAAGAACATTTCAGTATCTTTTCTTATAGCTGTCTGCTAAAATAAGTCATAGTCTGTAGTTTTTCCTTGCTCATTCTGTAGTACCAAAGACACTACAGAACCATCAGATACATGACTCCTGTCCTGAAACTGACTGTGCAAGATGGTGTTTCCCAGAGTAAGGCTTTGTAAAAGTAGTTGAGGGGCCAACTGTAGAGTCAAGCACAAGATCAATGTCTCATAGTAGGTATGGCTCAAATGGCTTATTCACAGCTCCATCTCACTTGTGCTGATACAGTGCTTGATCTTTGCCAGTGTGCACTAAGTGGTTATAGATGATCTTTTTTTATCATTTTCCTGATATCTGAGAATTTACCTCTTATTAATGAATGGTCATTTAAAAGATGTTTCCATTCTTTTACAGGCACTTCTGCCTATCATAAAGGGTCTGTTGCTAGAACAAAAAGGAGTAGGCAAGAACAATAGTAGGCACTTCTGCAGTTACACAGGCATATGCATAGTTCAGCTGCATTTTCTTATTACAGTTTTGCCAAGAATCATTATTATTCTCTCATGTCCTGTGGACACCTTGAAAGGAGTGATGGGATAAAGTGAAAAATAATGTAGACTATTTTGGAACAAGATGCAAGCCAGCGTTAATGATAGTAATATATCAAAGTGGTGCTAGCACTCAGTAGCCAGCTCCCTGTGATTCCCTCTGAGGTCAATTATCCTTGTTCTTTAGTCTCAGTTTTATAAATATTTCAATCCCTGCCAATCTGAATTATTGTCTCAGCCGAGATTTTCTCAGATCACAAATTAGTTCATATTAAGTTTTCTTACTATCAACTTTTCCTGCACTCTCACAGCTCTCACCATTGTCTCTGAAAACTCTCCTGATCATCTTCTTTGCCCCTCGATGAGTTCTTGCTGTGATCTACCCTCAGGTCATGGTCTAGGCCTGCATGGTGACTAAAAGGCCAGTTTCTGTCTCTTGCACTGAACTTTTCAAAAGAACGATTTCTATGTTTTTACCTTATTTATTTATTTATTTATTTAATCTTACAGTCATATTTCTCCACTATATTGTGCACAGGTCTGTGAAGTAACAAGATAGGATTTGGGGTGTGGTAAAGCAGAAGGATCTTTTTGTTCCTTCAACCTCCAGTGCTTCCTGGAGTGTAGGGATTTGTCCTTATTTTCATCTTGGCAGAGCTGAGATGAGAATTTTCTCTTTGCATTGATACTGGGAAGACTTGCATAGCCTCCTAGGGACTGTTAAAGTACAAATAATAAAATATTTTGCTTTGCTTAGTCTGTGCAAGGATTTCCAAGCCTCCTTTCATAATAGCTATTTTATTAATTTATTTTTTTTTTTACTGTATACTGGTTTTTTTTTCAATTCCCCAAATATTTTACACTGCAGAATACTGACATCCCAAAGCACCTGCTTCTCAGGTCGCCTATTACTGATGTGAAGACATCAATGCTTACGATCTGAAGCAGAACTTCAAAAAACAAGACTTTAATCTCATTGGAATAAGTAAAATTATTAGGGAGCAAAGAGGAGAAACACACAGGCAGAGAGCCCCTCTCTTTCACGAGGTGGCCAGTGAAGAGTTTGCAGGCAATGGGTGGATTTTTCCTAACTCCTCTATCTGCAAGCTCTTCCTCAAGCACAGCCTTAATCAAATCTGCAGCCACATGAAATGAGCAGTGGAAACACTCTCACATCAGTCTCCTTCCTCACTCAGAGACAAAGATAGGGAGCTAGCAGTGTTATTCTCTGAAATATGAAGCTGTGTACTATTTTAAGAAAACTTGAAGGAGGTTATATTAGCTGGCTACTCATTCCCAGGTACAGAACCAGCCTCCCTCCCACCATGTGAAGCTCTTGCACTCCAGAGATAGTCTGAAACACCTTGCTGCATGCAGAAATGGCAATTAGGAAGATAGCTTTCAGTAGATTGTGCAGAGGACATGAAGACAAATTGGACTGCAATAATTTTTATTAATATGAGTTAGTGACACCCTTTTATCCTAGAACATTTCAGTGAGAAAACAAAACAGAGTATAGGTATTTTATGTTTCCCTATTTGCAGAGCAACTACTTTATAACAGAAAAAGAGCAATTCCCTGATATAGAGTTAGTAAAACACAAATGAAATGGACCCTTGAAATCCCCCTTTCAAATTAACCAAAATGGGTCAATTCCTTCTGTTTGGGGGAATATTTTGACCTCCCTAATAGGTTAGAGAAATTATTATAGAATAGGTCTACATAGCACATGCAAAATCAGATTTTTGTCTTCAGATGATTGTCAAAAGTGATACACAGACTTCTGATTTTTAATTTTATGTGACTCATTTCAAGAGGTCTTCCTCAAATAATTTCCAAATTACATTATCTTTGAAATGGTGTCCCTTCGCCTAATAAAGATTACATCAAGTAAAAGGATGTTACAAAGAATTCTGAGGGAATGAGCTTCATAACATTGTCAAATTTCAGTGTGAATAATTTTTTTCCTGTTGTGTCTTTGACGTGTTTTGTATCCCCAGTTTGAGCTATGGAGGTTGGAAGGTATATATACACAAGAACTAAAGTTTAGTAATATCCAAGCAGGAAATATATTCTGGCATATTTAAGCATTTGGCAGTTCCCTGAAGAAAATACATATAAATAGGGGAGCCAGAAGCAACTAAATATGTTTTACCATCTTCCAGCAGGAGCTACTATTCCCCAGAGAATTCACAGCAGACTTTGTACATTTAAACTGTCATTGTTAATGCTGAATCATTTATTTTTGACCTGGGTATATTAATTGTACCCGAAGACCAAATACAGCTTTCCATCTCATAGGAGAAGGCTGTTTTTATGGTACTCTTTCTTTTTAGCTTTAATCATGGGAAGAGTTAAAATGGAATCACATTTTAGAAAACAATTTCATTTTCTGCGTTAACACAATAGCCCTGAGATCACAGAAAGCTGATTGCTGTATTGATTTTTTCTTTCACTGTAGCTTTTCTTCCATAATGTTGTTTTAAGAACTTTGCTCATCAGGTCTTAGAAAAGAAGATAATCTTTGGAGCAGAAATAACCTTTCTCTCTTTCTTTTCACATTTTTTTTTAATTTGGTAAGTTGCCATAAATTGTATTTTGGAGGCTTTGCAAAGTTCATACATTGTTTTTGGGTGCAGTCATTTGTGTTCTCAGTGTTTATTATAACATATATATATATATGTAGCTATAACTGTTCCCAGGGTAGATCATCTGATCTTTTGCACTAGCAGGGTGCCTTCAAGCAAAGATACCTGTTTCTCAAGGGCGATGACTGGAGTTTCAGTTTAACACTATGAAAATAGTGTTTGGCTGTTGCTGGTGTGTAGGTGATGACAAGAAAAATGCTCTCGATTGTCTCAAAGCTATTGAAGACCAAGAGGGCCAGGACTCTGCCACCTGCAAGCTCTGTCACGGGAACAGGGAGACTAAGTAGAACAGGCAAGCCCGGCAGGGAGCCGCAGTCCTTCTCCACAGCTTCTGGGCAAGGTCTGGCAGAGGGAAGCAGATGACATGTTGGGCTTCTGAATGACACATGCTTGGCCACTGAAATATTTCAGTCCACATGTTAAATGGGGAATAGCCACACAGAGTTTATCCTCATATAAAAATCCTAAGATAGCTGCAAAAAAAACCCCACTGTATAAACTATGCCAGCAAAAAGGTTCTTTTGCTGGTATCTTCTGCATCGTGGTTAGGAGCTCTGCTGACATAGCTGCATAGTGAAGGTATCTCTAGGGAAAAAATAAGGCATTAGAGAAAGAACTCAAAATACCACCCTTCTCTCCCCTTACCCCTTGATTCTGTGAATGATGGATTTTTTTCTTGCTAATCCTTGGCTGGTATTTCCACAGTATTGAAAGGCTTTACTAACACAGCTGAATAGTAACAGAACACATAGAGTTAACTCTCCCATACTTTAAGAAAAACACACACAAAAAACCCAACCCAAACAAAACAAAACAAACAAACAAACAAACAAACAAACAAAGAGAAAAAAACAAAACCAAACCAAAACAACAACCCTCACAACAACTTTATTTTAGTATATTCATCAATTAATCAGCCATAACAGCTTACTTATGTGTTTGACCAAATACGTGCTATCCTTTAACCAGAGATAAATTACCAACAAGATTTCCTAATACTTTCTAGAAATCCATCTTTCAGGAAATATAGAAATTTACATTTGAAGTATTGTCTATGACTACAGGATGTCTTAATTGCCCTGAAACAGTCTTTAAAATTAATAAAAGACAGGCCCATAGTGTGGAATCCGAGAATTCCTCCTGGCATTTACACTGCTCTGCTCAAATTTTCTCTTCTTTGAACTCAGCTCTGATGAGGTAAAAAGCAAATTTGCACCAAGTCCCACTTGGTGCACAAGGATCCCATTGCCCTACTACCCTCCACAGCACTGTCAGCAGGTAGCTGTGGTGTCCTAAAATGTCATCTCACTCTAGACATTTGTACATATATTATTATGCCTACCTGCTCTGTTGATAAAGACATATATTTCTGAAGATTGCTAATTTAGGTTTAGAGATTATACAAATATCATGTCCTGCCTTGAGTTAGGAGGATGAATTAAATGCCAGTTTCAGGTTTTTTTCACGCCTATTTTCTCAGATTGTGTCTGGAGCAATTTATGTACGTGTATAGAAAAAAAAAAAAAAAAAGGAACAATCAAATAGAATGAAAATTTAAATTAAAACATGTAATTTAAATAAACAGTAATGAATTTCATAAACAGATTGATATTTTCTCATTGCTGGTGCAGCCGTAGCATAATTGAGCAAAGCTTTTAACCTGTCAAGAATAGATTTACAGCATCAGACTATAATCTTGGTTCCATCAATATAGACTTAACTTCCCCCCCTCTACCTGTGTGATATGAAGCAATTTTCAATTATAAGATTTTGTAGCATTTCTCAAGCAATAAAACACATATATATTACTTGCAAGTTTGTAATATGTTTATTGCAGGGGAAAAGACACCATTGTATTAATTGTGCATATTGTATTGAGGCAATTTACACAATCTCTATACAGGGTATAAATCCCGAGTCTGCTTCTGCTGAAGTAATGGTCAGGGTTTTGTATGTCTTCAGAATAGAAGCTATACAGGACCACAGAACAAAAATGGAGTGCTTCACACACTTCAGAGAGCAGAACTGAGGTTCTGCGACTGTTTACTGATATTCAAGTAAATATAACATTATCATAATGCAGGGAGGTATATGGATTATATGAAAATTATATATATTTACGTGTGTTTGTAGATTCTATCATATTTTATTTACAAGCAAAATCTTCTAGGCATCACCAAACATCTCAATCTCTCCAGTCTCTATCATTCATCATTCTTTCATGGAGATAATCAATCTGCACTCATCAGAATAATTCCCCAATGCATGAAATTAATAACAAGGCTTTGGCTGTCTATTAATATTGTGCTAAAGATTATGAGTTGAAGTGGTTTAATACTTTAATTTAATTACAGCAAAGCAGAGTAGCATGAATATGAGAGATTCTAACCTCTGTGTTTTATTATGTCTGATTTACTTATTGAAATGGAAATAGATTTAGATCTTCAGTGAATGGTGGGACCGTAATTGTACATGTGTATTCACCACTGTGACTGTGACACATGCAAGTGGTCCAGAATCACTGTCTCTCATCCCCAGCAGATGTGTATGACATCAGAATGCTGCATTGCCAGTGCCTAAGTCTTGCCTGATTAGACTGGGCTTTAAATCACCAACGGGTGTTGACATGATTCTTCAGGGTAATGAAGATATATGGGGATTGGTTGGTGCAACTGTGAGATTCACTGGAAAATGTCAGTCATATATAGATTCTGTCAAGACTTATATTTCTCAGTTGGGCTAATACCAAAGCACCTTAGCTGAGAGGGTCCTGATCAGTGGCACAGAGTCCAGCTGGAGACCTGTAGCTAGTGGTGTTCCTCAGGGATCAGTGCTGGATCCATTTTTATTCACCATCTTCATCAACAACGTGGATGAATGGATGGAGTGTACCCTCAGCAAGTTTGCTGATGATACTAAACTGGGAGGAGTGGCTGATACACCAGGAGGCTGTGCTGCCATCCAGTGAGACCTGGACAGACTGGAGAGCTGCGCAAAGGCAAACCTAATTTCAACAAGGATAAGTGTAGAGTCCTGCATCTGGGAAGGAACACCACCATGTACCAGTACAGGTTAGGTGTTGACCTTCTGGAAAGCAGCTCCGTCGAGAAGGACATTGGAGTTCTGGTGAACAATAAGTCATCCATGAGCCAGCAATGTGCCCTTCTGCCCAGGAGGGCCAATGGTATCCTGGGGTGCATACAGAAATGTGTCTACAGCAGATTGAGAGAGGTTCTTCTCCCCCTCTACTGTGCCCTAGTAAGACCACATCTGGAGTACTGTGTCCAGTTCTGGGCTCCGCAGTTCAAGAAGGACAGGAAAATACTAGAGAGAGTCCAATGGAGAGCTACAAGGATCATTAAGGTACTGGAACATCTCTCTTCTGAGGAAAGGCTGAGACACCTAGGTCTCTTTAGCCTGGAGGAGAGAAGACTGGGAGGGGATCTTATTAATGTTTACAAATATCTGAAGGGTGGGTGTCAAGTGGGGCCAGTCTATTTTCAGTAGTGCCCTGTGATAGGATGAAGGGCAACAGACTCAAATTGGAACAATGGAAATCCACCTCAACATGAGGAAAAACTTCTTTCCTGTGAGGTTGATGGAGCACCAGAACAGGCTTCCCAGAGAGGTTGTGGAATCTCCTTCTCTGGAGACTTTCAAAACCCACCTGAACATGTTCCTGTACAACCTGCACTAGGTGATCCTTCTCTGGCAGGGATGTTGGACTCAGTGGTCTCCAGAGATCTCTTCCAACTTCTACCATTCTATGACTCTATGATTCTATGATATAGAGGTTATGGAGCTGGTCATCTTTGAGTGCCATCACATGGCACATACAAGGCAACCAGGCCCAGTCAGCATGTGTTTATGAAAGGCAGGTCCTGACTGACTAACATGATCTCCTTCTACAACAAGGTGACCCACCTAGTGGATGGGGGAAGAGCTGTGGACATTGTCTACCTGGACTTAGTAAAGCCTTTGACACTGTCTCCCAAAGCATTCTCCTTCAGAAATTTATGGCAGAAGACTTGGATAAATACACTCTGCACTGGATAAAAACTGGCTGGATGGCCGGGCTGAAAGAGTGGTAGCAAACGGAGCTAAATCTGTCTAGCATCCGGTCACAGGTGGTGTTCCCCAGGGGTCAATACTGGGGCCTGTTCTCTCTAATATCTTTATCAATGAGCTGGATGAAGGGATTGAGTGTACCCTCAGTAAATTTGCAGATGACACCAATCTAGATGGGTGTGTCAATCTGCTAGAGGGTAGGGAAGCTTTACAGCAGGACCTAGACAGGTTAGATCAGTGGGCCAAGGTTAATTGCATGGGGTTCAACGAAGCCAAGTGCCAGGTCCCGCACTTGGGTCATAACAACCCCATGGAAAGCTACAGACTTGGGGATGTGTGGTTGGAAAGCTGCAAGTTGGAAAAGGATCTGGGGGTATTGATCTGGGAGTATTGATAGTTGACTAAATATAGGTCAGCAGTGCACGCAGGTGGACAAGAAGGTCAATGACATCCTGGCTTGTATTAGAAACGCTGTGGCCAGCAGGAATAGGGAGGTGATTGTCCCCCTGTACTTGGCACTGCTGAGGCCAAACCTTGAATATGGGGTTCAGTTCTAGGCCCCTTTGTATAAGAAGGACATAGAAGTACTGGAGCATGTCCAGAAAAGGGCAAGGCTCATGAAGGGCCTAGAGCACAAGTCCTATCAGGAGCAGCTGAGGGAGCTGGCGTTGTTTACTCTGGAAAAGAGGAGGATGATGGGAGATCTTATTGCTCTTTACAACTACCTGAAAGGCGGTCAGAGCAAGGAGGGGGACAGCCTCTTCTCCCTGGAGCCGTGTGACAGGACCAGAGGGAATGGTTGCAAGCTGCACCAGGGGAGGTTTAGGCTGGATGTTAGGAAACATTTCTTCACTGAAAGGGTTATCAAACAGTGGAATGGTCTATCCAGGGCAGTGGTGGAGTCACCATCACTGGAGGCATTTAAATGGCTTGTGGACCTGGTGCTCAGGGACATGGTTTAGTGCTGAGCTTGCAGTGTTGGGTTGAAGGTTGGACTAGATGATCTCAAAGGTCTCCAACCAAAGACATTCTGTGATTCAGTCTATGTATTTGAGCTATGAACCATAAAATACAGCGGAGGAAACTAGAACTGAACTTTACTATGAGACAAGTGTTACAGCCATCAGCCTATAGAATCATCCTCGCTCTCCTTCTCCCAGTAAATAGTTGAACATAGCATGAAATACATGATGTCAGGAATCTGCAACAGCACAATTCTGCATTCTGGTAAAGAAGGGACTCTGACCCCACGCTGGGGGTTTGTCTTATTTCCTGAGCTACAAAGCACCAAGTGAAAAGGATACATTTGCTGAAAACGGAATTAAAGCAATTTGTTTCAGATCAAAAGAAACACCTCATTTTTATTTAGGTGGGTTTTTTATGTTTGTTTAGGTTTGTTCAGGTTTTAACACTCAAAACATTGCTTTTCCTCCTCCAAAGTGAGGGGTTTGGTGATCAAAAACCCAAAACAAATTAAAATGCTTTATTTCACTTGGCGAACAGAACCAAATCAAAATCCCAGTGAATGTTCCACCTTAACATGAGGAGGAACTTCTTTACTGTAAGGGTCACAGAGAACTGGAACAGGCTCCCCAGAGAGGCTGTGGAGTCTCCTTCTCTGGAGATTTTCAGAACCCACCTGGATGTGTACCTGTGTGACCTGTACTAGATTATATGATCCTGCTCTGGCAGGGGGATTGGACTCAGTGGTCTCCAGAGGTCTCTTCCAACCCCTGACATCCTGGGATCCTGTGATCCTGTGAATTACTCACGCAGCCCTGAACCACTTTCACAAATGGGTGCCACACGGGACTGATGTACTATGCATATTCCTGTTTAATTTGGTGTTGTGGTGCAGCTGTACTGTTTGGCTAACAAAAAAATGGATTAAAGTTTGAGAACAACAGCTCTACATATTAGCACATGCTTTTAAAGTTACAATGTTTGCATATTTCCACAGAACTGGAGCCTAGAATGACCAGACTGTGTCTTGCTGCTACTTGTGGTTAAGCAGCTGTTTCACCAGTCTAGAGAAAGCAAAATTAAAATGTAATGCTTACTACCAAAACACTGTTTTCACATGCCACTCCGTCCACTCCTATACTTATTCTGAATAACAATGAAGTGTTAAGCCCTGACAGAGTTTAATGTTTTCTATGTCACAGGCTGCAGATCAGTTCTGCTGCACTATTATAGCTTCATTCCATGCTCTACATCCTGTTTGAATTAGCGATCTGATTTCCTCGAATTGAAAGATGTCGGATCTCACCCTCACCCCTACCTCTCTCTATCTTTACCCTAAACATTATTTAAAGATCTGGAAATTCTCCAGATAAAATCGATCTTCCATTGAAACCCCAGGTTATAATGCTTTTTAAAGTGCTACTTTTTCAGCATAAGAGATGGATGTGGAGGAAAGGAAGTATAGCAAAGGATGTGTAGGAAGGAGGTGTAGGAACATATATTGCTACCTACTGGAGTATGGTATTTATGCCAGCAAATGTGGGAGTCCAGGAGGAGTTAGTTTCCTAGGGATAAGCCAGTCCCCTTAGGCAGTCCAGTCAATAGAAAGAAATAGGCATCTCCAGGAAGAGATTCAGCTCATCTAAAAATAAGTGCCTAACATAGTTGAACAGATGAGCTCAGATCACTGATTATAAAGCATTCATCCAGAAGTTTTGGTTTAGACAGATGACCCGTGGACGCAAAATCAAGTAAAATTAATTCGGTCCCTTTCCCCAGTGCTTAGGCACACTGTAAATGGCAAGTACCCTGACAGTGGGGAAAGCCCAATGAACCATGGGGACTGATCATGATTCAGTGGGTCCTGGAGTACCCACTTGTGTCCCACTTTGTCTGAAGTTCCTGTGCTTAGGAATTCGTTTATTTTCCAGGGTAGGCAACCTGTAACTCCTCATAGGGGTACCAAGACATGTCTCAGAGACATGATTCCTCTGAAAATCTCATCCTTATGGTAGGAGTATCTTATATTACAGCTTAATGTATTAACCACACCCCCAGAACAGACACGATAAAGAGTGCTCACCCAGGGATCATCCACACAACTGAATGTAAGTCATTTGTGATTGGAGAACCAGAAGATATTACCTAAGGTACTTGTAAAACTTCCTCTGACATTGGAGGAAAAGGCACCTGACTGATTCTTGAGGGAAGACTATTTCAATAACTTTCAATTTACTTGACAGAATGTAAATGTGGCAGATGGGGGTTGTCATTTACTTTGAAATTTAAGATTCTTCTCAAAAACTTATGTATGTATGCCCACTTCAGGAAGCTGTCTATATTAGCTTGTTTTTTTCTGCTTCCCTAAGCAAATACAGTCTTAGCTGTTCTGAGTTATTAATATGTCATTTGTTATTGCCAAAGCATAAGGTACCACAGAGCCTTCCTACATCTCCATCTTTTTCAAAAATATTGTATGTATGCAATCACAAGCGACAAAACCAAATGTTTACTCCCCTTATAAAATAAACAATAAATTCAGCTACATATTTTTTGAGCTGGATTTTGCATTTACTGCCAAAAGACATCTATTTGTAATAGCCTGTCTTTATGCTTAGTCCTAGGTAAGATCCGAAGTGCTGTTGGAAGTGCTCAGCTCCTCATGTCTCAGAAATTCCAACAATTTTATTGGCTTTGTCAGCAAAATCTGGTAAGTCACCACATCTGGCCATTCTTGAACAGTTTAAGGCTATTCATCCATAGATATTCTACAAAACATAACTTTAAATTTCAGAATTTAGTATTTTCACTTCAAAGGCAACAACAAAACCAAGTGTAGCATACCCAAGCAGTAGCATTCTGAAATGTCATTTTCATGTCTTACATTTTGTCTTACTGCTCCATTTCTTTTTAATTTTTTTTTACTTAAACCTTAAATATGGTGTTAGTACTTTTTTTTTTTTTTTTGCCAAAGCAAACATGTAATTTCAGTCCAGCTGTGTTTTGTTGTTTGGGTTTTTTTTGTTTATCTGTTTTTGGTTTGGTTTGGTTTGGTTTTGGTTGGTTGGTTTGTTTGGGGTTTTTTTCTGTCTTTATTAAAGAAATAAAATGACAAGTGAACAAGTGCAAGATTCCTGAGACATAATATTATGGCTTATTTTTGTAATAACCTAAAATATTAACTATATTTCTGTTTACAAAATGAGAAATTTTTCACATTACAGTAAGCGGAGAATATGTGATCCAGCTTTCTACCTACCTGAAAAGAGGACTGATCTTGGAAATGGGAATATACATCATGTTCACAAAATTGGGTTTCATCATTTGCATTGCCAATTATGTACAAGATGGCCTAGGGCTAAAGGAACAGATGCAGTGTATTACTTCTAGGAGTTACTGCTATTGTTCTGGAAGTTCATTAGAGACTAATTCAAATCTAAATGTTATCTTCATTAATATGACAGCAGCCATCAGTGATACAAACATTGTGGCAAGATGATACTAATCAATAGAAGAATGTAAATCTTCCAGCTGCAGCTAATGGTAGAACACCTTTCTTTGGATCATTTGAAAACCAAGTATAACTTTCACCTTTTGACCACTCCTACACCTTATACACTGAAAGTGATGAACTCTGTTGTGTGCATAACAGCAGACATGACCTACATGTCTGGTTAGATACATTTCTTTATTTGTTAGTATTTTCCAGATAACTTTATAAGGCAAAGTATTCATTCTGCAGAGACCAACTTGCTATTTTCTATCCATAAAGTTAGACGTACAGAATTCCTGAAACTTCAATCAAATATTACTGAGAAAGTCATGCCAAAAATGTCCTACCTCCTGATAGAAAATGATAAGATATATGGTCCTTATTAGGAAAGAATCCAATTATCCACTTCAAAGGCTCTGTCAAAACAGGAATTTTAATAGATGTTACAGAATGACAGAGGAAATACGCAAAGTCAGGCAAGCAGGAGATGACTACATTTGTAATATCTAATACATCATGTGCTCCCTATCTAGTCATTCGTTTCATAGCAAAAGGAGGAAAACATCATCAATGTCTTAAAGTTTCTCACTGAAAATTTCAAAATGCCCTCCATTACCTGATTGATTAAGCTAGACAAACCAAGATTTGGAGAGCCTAATGTCCCCTCCACTTCATTTATCTTCAAGTGGGTCCAGCACTTGTGCTCAAGAGCATTTCTGTAATAACAAGCACAGCTCCTGCTCGGCACAGCCGTCAGCTGTTTGGCAGCATGAACAGTTCATTACTGCAAAAGTAATAGGAGCACAAGGAGACATCTACAGCTTTGTAAAGAATATGACCAAAAATCTGGCAAAAATTTATTTCTCTCCTTCTTATTTGTATAATAAAACTCTTTACTCTGTAATAGCATCTGTATCCCACTCTGAAGATGTAGGCTCTGAATATTCTTTAGCATCACTAAATCAGCAATGGGCTCTGCAGAAAGCAGCAACTGCAAAACTGGACTTTTATCTCATTCATGTTTTGAGGCTTTTCTTCCTATGCCTAATGATATTTTGTTGTTAAATAGGCACTTACTGCATAGAAACCCTGCACAGCAGGTTTTCTATATGCTCCTAAGGAGCATCTTGGTGCCCCCAGGAGCACTGTCAGATAGCAGCCAGTTAATGTGTTCTCCAACTAGAAAACATCTAGCACTTACAGGGTTACCACACAGCATTTTCTCTGACAGTGTTCAACAACAATAAGCATAAATATAGGACAAAGAACAATGACATTTCCTTCGGCCAATTGAAAATGCAGCAATGGTTTAGGAAGAACAATATACTTACTCAAACTGAAATTTAACAAGGGAACTCACCCATCGCCTATGAACTTTTCTAAAGGGTCATGAGAATTTCAAGGGACACATTTAATTTTGCTCTTAACAAAGATTCACACTTAGGATGAATTCATAAGATGTAATCTTCAATGACATTTGAGTTCTTTTAAGAATTTGGCTGACTATCTCCTACAGCGCATTGCTCCCAGTGACTGCTATAAAAAATAAATAAATAAAAAATCACTGATTAATAACTACTCCCTTCTGCATTATTCACATCATTGCTTGCAACATCATGTTTTTCTTTGAAGTGTCCTCCTCCATACTCTCTAGTCAGCAGAGATCCTGCTCAGCTAGTGAGATCACCACTCACTATGTCATGGTTGCAGGCAAAACCAGAGCTGCTCAAGCACTTGCTTTAGGCTTCCTTTCAGAAGGAGGGCTGCAAATTCCAAATAAGCTGAATTACAAATAAGATACAAATGAGCAAGTAGCTTCTGAGAAGAAACAAGCTGAAGCCGCTATTTTCAAAACTTCATTAGCTGTGCCAGCAAATCCAAGGATTGCAGGTCCATAGATAGCAGCAGGAGGCAGCCCTCTTGTGTCCAGCCCATGCACCGCACACTCCTCTGCAAACAGCCATGCTGGAGGCTGCCATTTTCCTGAAGCATGACAAGCAGAGCAAGGAGCACAAAGGTACAGGAGAGCAATTAGCCTTGATTCCAGAATGTGGTGGCACTTCAATCAGTGGCATCATTTTATGGCGTTTTAGAGGATACTGGGTGGAGGGACAGAGGAGACCAGGCTGGAGAGAACAGGTTGTAGTATAAGATATGTTGCTGTGGGACTGTCCTGACAAATTTCCCACAGGGAATTAGTTCCTGAAGCCTGAGATATTGACCTCTGTAGAGTATCTAATATCACTGAAAGACATTTTAAATGGTTTTGGAGTAAATTGGGATCTAGCCAATTAAGTCATCTTCAGTGAACACACTAATCTGGAGTTGTATCATGTTTCCCAGAAGTCTGTTATAATCTATATGGCCAGCTCTGTTAAGTCCCCTGAGCTCCCTATAAGGAGAGTTTCTACTAGTGTAGGACTTCTAAGTAGATAGCCTTTTAGGCTGGTTCTTGGCATAGATTCCCACAGGGGTGACACTGCATGTTGTCACACTCAGCTCCAGGCACTCACAGATGCCCACAATGGCATGTGCAACCCCAAGTTTGAGTAGCAATTCCAAGTTTAAGACTTGTAGAAATGTGTGATTCAAGGGAGGAATTAAATAGAAATGCTAACTTATCTCCCAGTTTTTGGCAACTATGTGGGTGGGATTGTGTTTAATATCTAAAATGCCTTTGTCCACTAGATTTGTAAAAGGTGGAGCACAGAGCCTTGCTTCACTGATAACACTGGTGTTTCTAACATAGTAATCTAGTCATTACAGCTTGTTCCCAGGAAGTGGGAGGTCCAGAGCCCCTTTGACCTGGTTTTGACTTCACCTCTCCCAGCTCCATTCTGTAGACCATCTTAATAGCTTCCTCCTGCCCTGGAAAGTAAGAGACATTTCTCCATCATCTTCACAGAAATGTTTACCAGTTAAGCCTTATTTAATTAACATGACAAAGCTGTCTTCTTGAACTAGTGCTAGTGCTTACAGAGGATAGGGCTACTACTTTCTAATGTAATTTTTACCCAGCACTGACATCAGATTAATAGTCAAATAGGTCATCTTTTCAATTGTTACCACCAATGTTTGCTCCGTTAAGTCTTGTGCACATACAACCACTTAACTGCAGTACCTAGGAATAGTGCCTTCACAGTTTCTGAGTGTGATTCAACTCCTTGGAGAGCTAAATCCTACCATCCTCATCAATATTTTATACCATATGTATATGTTTGGAAATGCAAGACCATGTCAACATTGAATTCATCATAAGCTGACTACTTCTTCATGGTGTTGTTTTGTCTACTACTCAGCTCTCATGAATGTAACATTTAAGAAGAAAGACTTTGGGCTGGCTAGAAAACGAAGCATGTTCCCCTTCCCTTTAATAATCATCCGGGAGAGGCTGTTGGCTTGTTCTTGTTTAGAAATGCAGGTCAGCACAGCATATGGTGCATATCCCGCACCACACGGATGCAGGAAGGCTCACATATGACTTCCAACTCATTCATGTTTCAGCACAATGTCACAGCTCCCAGCTGTAAAGAGCATGTAGCCTCAGCACTGAGCAGCGCTGTAGCAATGGCATCTGGCGTGATGCCTTTCCTACCTCAAAACACATTGTTTAAAGCCTCCTGGTCTATTCATATTCTCTCCTCTGTGCATGACAGGACCCGAGTGCCATGCCAAGACCAACTTCCCAGGACCTAGCAGGTTTCTGGGACTTATTGCAGCTCTCAATTGAAGATGTCAGCATGAAGTTTGATGAACTGCACCAGTTGAAACTCAATGAATGGAAAATAATAGAATCCCCTGAAAGGAAGGTAAGCAGACCATGGACAATACCATTTACTCCCCATTTGTTGTCCTGCACTCTCCTTATGTTAAATGAAATAGTGAAACACAATAGGTATCTAACCCTAGAAAGTATTTAATCAGCATCACCCAATTTATACACAGAAACCTTCATCAGATGTGAGGGCTTTTTTCTTTTTAATAATGTTGACCCGAATTGTGTAACAAATAAAATGAATTTTGCTAATTTAGCCCACTCCACAACACTTTTGTTCAAATTATTTGGATTCATATTCTAAAGACTAAAACTTAAATATGTACTGATTAATTCAGACTGAGGAAGATAGCCCAAGAATTCAATGAAGGTAAACTCAGCACTGTGCTACATTTGGGGCAACTTTGTCCTGAGCACAATGTTGAATCCTGCCTGCACAACACAGCTGATACTAGAATGGGAGTGAAATAAAAGCACAGGGCAAAACATAGTGCAGGACAAAGGTTGTCCCACAAAAGTCTGGGGGACAAGGAATGCTTCTGGCAAACTGCCAGCACCTCCGCCCTGCAGCTCCACTGCCTGGGAGACACCCCAGCCACAATGCTTACAAACTAAAGGTGGCAAACTGCCCACAAAAGCAATATAATTCTGAAACTGCCTTTCCCCTTTTTAAAGCTCTGTCCTTCACCTTAATTATCGCATTATCCTTGCTAATCATTGTATCAGTCAGATGAAGACAGTGTTTGGTTTGAGTCAGTACTATTGGCCTCAGGTGAATACTTGTTTGGTTTGGGAAGAATTAGGAGGCATTTTGACAACTCTTTCATTTCTTCATGCTCCTCTTGGATTTTAATTTTCAGCCAACTGGTTGGTGGATGGTGAGTTTGCAACTCTTGCTTACTAGTGACAACTGGAAGTAAGAAATTATTATAGTGACAGTAACAGTGATGTTCCTGAGAGGGAAATAATTAAAAGTGAAAAAAAAAAAAAAAAAGACAACAGGAATGGAGGCTTTCTGTTTCTGGCTGAAAACAGGAGATAGAGAAAATAAAGACTGAAAGAACTGACTGTCATGGGGAATAGCATTTTTGGGTGCTGCACTGTTCCTGTTGAGAATGTGGAACTACATTCTTAAATAACCTTAGTTATTTAGTCTTGGCTAACGCATTTTGATACTAGACTCAGAATTAGTTTTTTAAAAAAAGACCTAACAATGAAGAGTCTGTAAACCATAGGTGCATCAGCTCAATTTTTGTATTATTTGAATCATGCTGTGCTTCAGATTAACTGCGTTCTCCATAAGGAACAGCCTCTGGACTATTACTATTACTTTAAGAAGTGATATAGCAGAAAGATCCATCATAATAACCACACTATATGTATGAAGTTGAGGAGTCTCTGTCTTTGGGGCTATTCAGTCCAGTATTAAATAAGATGTTGAAAAACCTACTTTAACTTCAAGTGGGCTTTGAATAGGGGTTGTACAAGATCACCTCTAGAGGTCCCTTCTAACCTAAATTATTGTATGATTCTGTATTCTACATTATCTTTCTAAGGACCTTATATGATATTTCAGTCTCTAAATGGAGTAAAATATTAATTTCATACTTAAAAACAATTCTCAATTTAAAACCTGCAAAGCAATTTATAGCTACGTTGGTAACAAAATCTACTGACTCTCACATCATAATTTGATAATTCTTCAATATAATTTTCTTTAAAATGATCCAGCCTGGCAAGCAGAACAATTAGCCCTATGTTCTCCCTCTGGTTGATGCTTGCATGTTTTCTTTTAGCAATTCATGGAGAAGACTAAACTAATAGACATGTATACACAGCTGCTTTCTCATATCCAGCTGAGGCTAAACTCAGTATGATTAATTTCATTAAAAATACCATCCTCCTAATCGTAGTCTTTTCAGTTGATCAGACCACACAGATGTGCTGAATTCTTATTGGAGAGCCAGTGTGTGTTTCTGTTTATAATGAATGTAATATTGTGTCAGCTAAAATTAAACAAATTCATATGCAAGTGAGGTATGCAATTTGCATGTGAAGGATACCTGCAAGGACAGTAGAAGGAAATGTAGTAATTTTTTAAGGCACAGGACTGCAGAATTTGTAATGGTTGCTGAAACAACAGTTTCTTTGTTGGTGTCCCTAGTATGGATAGCTATTCATGTAATTCTTCAGTCAGTTGATTAGAGAGTACAAACTGAGCATGCTTGATGTATGTAACCAGTATTTTTGCATTTCATGTCTTCAATTTGCATGCTCTGCTGATGGTACCTTCCACACACAGTTCACCCTGAGTTTTAATACCCTATTGCAGGAAGAAAGAAAGATTCCTCCTCCTGTACCAAAGAAGCCCCCAAAAGGAAAATTCCCTATCACAAGAGAAAAATCTCTGGACCTACCCGACAGACAGCGACAAGAAGCTAGAAGACGGCTAATGGCTGCTAAAAGAGCAGCCTCTTTCCGACAGAATTCAGCCACAGAGCGTGCAGACAGCATTGAGATATATATCCCAGAGGCTCAAACCCGGCTTTAAAGACAGAATGCTGCAGAGTTCCTTTTTTAAACAAAATGCTTGTACAGTTTGTCACTTACCTGGTAATTTTTGTCTCATTCTCTCCACTAAATATGCCCTTGCTGTTGTGTTCTTTGTGCCATAAGCACAGTGGAATGCTTTTGATTTCCTCAGAATTTGCTGAGCTCACCGCAAGAACGACTTCTTTTTGTATTTATTGTCTGACTTACAATCAGCTACAATGGATAGGGCTTGTCGAGACCTGACTTATCCAATATACTCTCAGAGGACAACAAGAAACACCTCTTGAGATGGAACCCAGCTTACTTTTTTTGTTATTTATATTTTTATAAAATGTGTGATAATTAGGGATAAGAATAACAAACTATAAATGGGTGCATCTCACCATTCACTAGAGGCATTAGCTAATCCAAGTAGAAGGTGCTACAAATGTAAAGAGCAGGAAAGAAAGAACCCATTTATCTCTCTGACCTCCAGTTTCTTTTCCTAGAACCCAGCCAACATATATTACCTATGTGCTCTGCCATTCTTCTCATCTTTGTTACTGCAAAACAACATTAGGCCTCTCATGTCATGTCAAGTTTCTGGAGATGAACAGGGATATCCAGCCACTAAAACTCCAAAGTTCATCAGAAACCAAGAAGCATACAAGTCTGGTGATGGCGGTGGGAAAGCCCACTGAGAAACGTTTGCTGTTAGCAGTATAATGACTCTGAAATCTAAGCAAAATTATAATGCAAGATGACTCGAGTGATGGGTGAAAGGAAAACGGAAGCCTTAAAAAGTTAGATCTTCTGTAGCAAGATGTGTAAAGAAAAAGTTATACTCGCTCCTTTGGAACACTCATTACATTTTTAACAGTTCTTTTATGTGTTAACATTTATTTTATAACCCTTCTCTCTTTCATTTCAAGAGCTGTGCTACATGTAATATTTCAAACTCTCAAAATGTTATATCAGTTGAGTTGCCATGGTATCCTTGAGAAAAAAAAAAAAATTGCTTGTTTAAAATGCCAGTTGTGATGTTGTAAACAGTTTAAGAAGTATGAATGTGAGTGGTAAGTATATCTAAGTTTAAATGGTTATGTTAAGATAAAGGTGAACTGTGGTTTACAGTTGTATTTTTTTTTTTAACTTTTTCTATGCAGTATCATTTATGGCAAGAATAAGCTTCTTGCTTGCTTCTGACATAAAAAATCCACATGAGTCGAGAGATAAGTGATTTAAAGAAAATAATGTGTTTTCAAGCCTCACATTGTCAGAAGAAAGGAGTGGTAACTACCACAGTCAAGAGGCTTTAATTTCAAACCAATTAAGACAGAATTATTCCATTTCACCCACCTTCCAGAGCCAATCAACCAACCCAGCACTTAGTAGTCTTCAGGTGAAGACGCAATAAGATGAGTAACCCACAGTCCCCAAGTCCAAGGTTTGAATCCTGCTGAACACTAACTTTAGGTCAAAGCAGTCTGAACCCAGCAAGACAGACAGCCCCAGCTACCACATCCCCTCTTTACCTACTTTAACAAATGCAATGTATTTAGCCATAGGCAGAACAGCTATTTAATTATACTCGAGCACTTTGGTTCTTCACCTGATGAGCACTTTAAATCTGAATCCCGTGCACCCTGCAGCCTGACAGACAACTGAAAAAATGAAGTATTGTAGGTTATGCAGATCTGACATCACTTCAAATCTTTCTTTTGGATTTTTTTTTTTTTCTTTTTCCTTCTCTTTTTCCCACAGTACGTAGTATTAAGCCTGAGTTCTGTCTTTGGAGCACAGCTGATAAAGCATGTTTAGCTTCAAGATATGAATCTTTAGAGATGAAGTTTTAAGAAGTTTCTGTGAGGAGAAAACCCTGTAAATTGAGCCTGATATCCGGTATATACTTTACCAAATAGCCTTAAACTATATTTGGAAGCAAAAACCAAGACGAATGTATATCCTTCAAAAATGCAAAAAAATAAAAAAAAATAAAATAATTTTAAAAAATCCCTGAAATATTCTTCTATAGATGAAAACATTATATTTCCCATCCCTTGTGTTTTCAAGGCATTTTCTATTAAGGAAAGAGCTGAATCCTAGGTAGTGTACAATATTGATGCTACTTCCTATATTTGTTGTACTATTTTGAGTACAAATGTACCTGCAGACATTGGCATCTTTAGTCTTGAAAACTGATATCTTATGTAAAGTGGAGCTGATAATTAGAACTATCCGCACAAAACTAAAGCCAGTGTCTTTCCTAGATTTAAGAAATTTCACATAGACACACATACACCTATACATAATGGCAGCTGATACATTTGATCTAATTTTCCTGTACACTTCAAAGACAAATCATACTTGACTTGTTTCAAAACCCCCACCTGCAGCAACAGATCATGCAATTATGGCAAGTTGCATTTGATCCTGCCAGTAATCAGACTTTATAAAGACAAATTGTGTAAACAAGAGATTACAGATAAGCTTATATCCCAGCTGACCTAATAATGCTGACTCAGAGCAGTTTGTATAAGTCTTTCATTTTAGAATCCTATTTTTGATATGTTAAAATGTTATTAGATGTTCTCAGGCAAAAATACACCTGTGTGAATAATGCCAACACTGTATTTTACATTTCCCTGACATTATGAGAAAATGTTCAGTATAAGCTTTGGATAGCTACGATTTCTGTTTGTTCCACATTTGTTCCGAAACAACAACAACGAAAAATAACAAGTATTCAAAAGTAAACTAGATACCTACTGAAAAATCTGCTAATATGTTACCTGTGCATGTTACATTTCAAAGTGCAATATATTAGATTATTGTACAGGTAACATTCTATTGTTAAAGTCAAATAAGCCATTTCATTTACATATTGTCCATTTGATTAGCTTGGAAAAATGGTATTATGCTTATCATACTTGTGTTGCAAGTAAATTTAAGTCAAATTGCTTCAGCCCCTGACATGAGAAACACAGCATGTGGTATCTTAATAAACATATAAACAGATCAATTGTAATCTGACCCCACATCATAAAAATAAAAATCAGTTACAAAACTGATATAGGATGACCATAAATAAACATGAAAATGGAAAGTGGAATGCTCTCAACTTAGAGACTTCATGGTGTAGACCCACACAGAACAGCTGGATATAGCAAAACAGTCCAATGTTTAATTAAGTACTAACTGAACCAATATTTATTTTAACAGCTGAAAATTATATAAAGTCTCTGATCATTTCTTCATGGCTTGTAAAACACAAGTATAATAAACAGAATTCTGAAAATGTAATTAAAAAAAAAAGACCTGACTGGTAAAATTGTTGATATTTACCATATTTATTTTGCTTTGTATATTTTTTTTTTTACATTCTTTGTAAATTGGTGAGGTACATTATAAAGTGGTTTATTATTTCATGTCAACCTCATTAGGATGACCTTTGTCAGTGCGCGAAGACTAATAACGTTGTATTGTATAATACCAAAATAATGACATTTAGGTGCAAGCTTAAGCTTGTCACTATGTTAGATTTGAGATCAAACAAGAATGAATTCAAGCGTGCATAGGAAGGTGTGTGGATTTCAAATACATAAAATGCATTTCATATAATGAAAATTGTTTATTTTAAAATAAGCTCATGCCCATCTGTATCAGTAATTAGTAATCTAGTTTCATCTTCTTCAGCACTGCATCTAATATAAAGTGAGGGAAGTTTCAGTCATTGGGTGGTTTTGCAAGGAAAACAAAGAACTGCTACATGATGATTTGTAGCATGTGTGACCTGCAGTCTCCTCCTGCCCTACAGGAGCAGTGCCCTTGAGAGGCCTCTGGCCCCATGGCACCCTCAGGCAGTGCTGCCACTCCTCACCAGGTCCTCCCCACACAGGTCCATCCTGGCTCCCCTCTGCCCAGAGCAGCATACCTCCAGAACAGCTCTTCTCAGCCCTTTCTATTCAAAGCCTTGAACCTGCCCTGCCTGGCTGTGGGTTTTGATATCCTCCTAGGCATTTCAGCATTGGCGCTGGTGACAGGGGACACACTGGAGGCTGACCCATCAAGTGCTGTTTTGTGCATGTTAATTTGAGGTCTAAAGCTGGTTTGACAGTTCCAGGTGTCAAGCTGTGTGTGCTGAAAAGCTGCAAAATCCTGTGTAGCAGGAGCCTCATATTAGCCGGAGAGCTTAAATAAAACATGAAGCAGTGTTACTCCGGTTACTGGTCCCAGAGCATCTTATGATGTAGTGATATCACTTACAAACTGCATTCAAGGTGAGGAATATCAGCAACCTCCTTATTGTCTAGAGAGGTGCTTCCTGGTGTATGATGGGTTGATGCTTACATTTATACAGTGCCTTTCATCCAGAAGGATCTCTAAGCACTTTATTATCTGACACACAAATTCCAGGCTGGGCTACAGCTGGGGCAGTTTGCCTTGCCCATAGCCTGGTGAGCCGGGACAGTGGGACACTGGGAGCACTCCCGCCTGTCCCCATGCTACTGGGGAGTTTCCTTACACACCACACTCCCAGTGCCTGGGAAAACCCCTATGGTGTGAGTCCATGCTGAAGGGGAAGAAAAGACTTGCTGAATCAAGAGGACGACCTGAGCAAACAGAGGGAAGAGCAATGCTCAAACCACCCCTCCAGGGTATAGGGAGGGAATGAAGTGAATCAAATTAAGTTTCCAGAACAATCTGTGCATTTTTCTGTTCACAATGATGGCAGTAAGGGTCCCTGCAGTGGAGGAGCAACCCTGGGAGAGTGCTGCAAAAGAGCCCTGGCCAGTGCCAGGTTCCAGAGCTAATGGTGCCTCTAGCTGAGCACTCTTGGTCAGGGATCTTGCCATGTCTCTCCTTCACAAGGTCATTCTTCCCCAGCTTTCTTAGAGGGAGAGATCCTGCTAGGGCAACATGCTGCAAAAGCAGCCTACCCCCCATGGCATAAACTCCCAAGTGCCCTCTTGTCTCCCTAGGTCTGACCTCCAGCAAAGCTAACATGAAGGCACAGGACTTAAGCATAAGGATTATAGTTTGGTTTGGGCAGCTGCTCTTTATCGAGGCTCAGCTCTAATTCTAAGGGTTCTTTGTACGACAGAGCAATGGGAACGCCTCTCTGCATTGGCAGGATCAGCAGACTAGAGGCAGCCATTTCATACTGCAGTTAACAGAAAGAGAATATATACATTCATATATATATATACATATAATTCTTTTGCTGTCATGGTCCCAAACAGTTGGATCCAGGAATCACAGTCATCACTCACATTCCTGTAGACTGTGCCACTTTCTTGCAGCTCAGCCTCAGCCACGATAACCATGGCAGGTTCACTGCCCATCTGCAGATAGCCACCATGTTCACCCCCAGGGATCATCTTTTGGGAACAGCAATTTTATGGCATACTCATATGCATACACAGACTCCTGGCAGGAATTAAGCCCTTTGTATACAGAGAAATTGCCTAATTTATCTCTGAAATGCAGCTACCTCTATGGTGTTATACTGCAGCTACTGAACTACCTAATAGGCTGTTCAGGACAGCAAATATGAAAATGGAAACCTGCCCAAAAGAGAATTTGGCCAGCATATTTAGGCTGATTCAGCTCCTCTTAATGAAATAAAATTCTAATAGCTGCAAGCGGCCATGTCACTCGTTATATCTAAAAACCATATTCCAGATTGCTTATTATTAAATGTGTGTTGCATTTCATAAATGATGATCACAGAAGACTGCTCGTTCACGGACCCACCTTTCCACACATGGGTGTTTCACCCATTGCCTTTCATTCCTGAAATGGAAATGTGCTTTTGAAGTCAGATCGTAGATAATGTGCATTAGCGCATCTACATGGCTTGCTCTTTAACTGAGCAAACACAGAACAGTTTTCATCAGCTGGTTATTTAATTGTCTATTTTATTAAGGCCAAACTGTTATTTTTCTAAATTGGTTTTGTTGGACAGGATTTTTTACTTCTCTAGTACAAAATCATTAATAATTTCACCTATGTTTAAATGGGGGAGGTTTATTTCAATATATGGTCAGTGTTCACCAACATAGCTCGTTAGTGAGGCTTTTTCTTCTCCTTCCCTTACTCTTATTTCATTCAACACAGCATTTACCATTCTTAAAGCTGAACTGTCATACAAATTTCTTACTTGTGAGCTGAATTATTGCAGAGCTTCAGGCTAAATTCTGGTCTCGGTTGTATTTGAACCAATGCTAAGAAACTGAAATCAGAAAGAAATGTCAGATTCAGATCAGTACAATTCAGATCAATATCTGACTCAGCAAATCCTGGTTGGGTAGGAAGGACTTAATGTTCAAATTACTGAGTGCATAATTACTTTGTAGGATATAGTTCTTCCTTTCAGGTAGGTCACAATCAAGCAGAGGGCTTAGTAGTAGGTTCAAGTCTCTGATTATAGCCCTCACAAAGAAATACTAGCTCTGTTTATAATTACTAGTGGAATCCACATGCTCATACCCATGCTTTAATTTACCATTTGGAGGTTTGATAGTATGGCCATCTCATTTTAAAAGGGCTCAGCATGTATGTATTCTTTAGTCTATTTCATATGTTTATTTCTTGAACTGAGAAAATTTCCCTTTCAAGTAGCCTGACTTATACTGCTCTAGAACTGTCTTTCCTGAAGAAAAGCCACTATGACTGTGCAGGATTTTCTGTACAGAGACAAAATTCATACTTTCATTTACCATGTGACATGCCAAAATAATCAAGTGTGGCCTAAGGACTAAATTAAATGCCTCCTATAGAATTTCAAGGAATGTTAGAACCAGGAAATTAGCTGTTTAGTTATCATTAAAAGTATATATAAATATATATAAATATATATATACATAAGAAATCATATCAACAATGAGGATGAACTGAGTGCCAAATATCCACCATCTGTATAAAGCTACACTTCACTAGAATTAAACTATTTTATGTAATTCTCTTTCTCATGCTTTTATGGTTCTTTTGATAAATTCTATTTAGTAGCATGCAGGATACCTAAATTGAATGTACAGTATGTTGTTTCATTGCTACAATAATTTCTCGCTTCTCAGTAATATCTTCTTTACCAGAATGTTATTTGTTACTTTGAACACATATTTGAAAATTGTTTTATTATTGAGTTATTCTTTTTTCATGGTTCTCTACTCACCTCCAGCTGATTGTAAGAAAATGTGCTTCACTATTTTGCCCCATGGCTCTTTTATGAAGCTGCCTCTTTCAATTGGTTTATGTATTGTTTATGTTCATCTCCTGTAAATAATTCTGCAATTAAATTTTTTGAGAAAAAATAGAGTACAGTCTTTATTATATTTTAAATTTTGCATTAGTCAAAATATGCTTTTTCCAATCAGTTTGTAGACCACACTCTTACTTTAGACGTGTAGCCTTTTGAGTGTCAGGAAATTAATTTTCAGTAAAATAACTTTGATAGGGTCTTATCTGAATTCAGAGGAAGACGTTTAAAATCTGAAATAATTTAGCAAATAATGGAAACAGCTATGCAATGCTATTGATGTGTTTCGATTTATAGTCATACCTATAATACTATAGGTATAGAATATCATGCACTAATTTTGAATCAGACCATTTTGTGTCATTAACAGAAAAATTAATGCTCTCTTTTGCATGTAAAACATCTAAAATAGAGTTATTTGTAACCAGCCATTATTGGGCAGAAGTAACTGAAACAATTTGGTTTGGAAAGGTGAATCCTAAAGCATCTCTCTGTATGTTTTCTGCTGTTTGCAACAGAATAACCAAAAAGAACTTTAGCCCACTTTGGTTTTCAGCTCCTTCCAGGGCAGAAAAGTCTCTGGGAATGGCTTTAGCATCTCTGCAGAAAGTTTATTCAGAACTTCACACTGGCCACACTTCTTGATAAGACAGAAACCACAGTAGGCATGAAACAAACATGAGTGGAGTCCCTGAGTCTAAATAAAGGAGGTACCAGAAATACTGGGACAAATATGAATTTATTTGGCATAGAAAACTGATTAATTGCTTTAAACATTGGATTTTATTGCTCATTTATTATATATACTATAGTAACACATATATATTATCGTAACTGACAACATTATACATTTACAAAATGAAACCATGTCCCTTAACACAAAGAGTTTATAACACAACCATTAGGTAAGAAACAACAGATTGGCAGATACAGGGAAGTAACCTAGGGAAAAAATGAGATGCTATTAATTAAAATGAAGACCAGTGGTTGCAGCAGCCCAGCAGCTCATCAGTTGTCAATTGATTCATAGCCATCAGAAAGAGAGAGAATACTGAAGTGGATTGGAAGATATTCTCAGGGATCTCTTCCCAAGAAATAAGGGAGTCCAAGAAAGTTATTTGTTTGAGAACTTAACACAGAGATGATGAATTTTGTCATCATGAGTCAACTAGAGGTGGAAGCTGACATCTCCATAATTAATGAATGACACTAGGTACACCATGGACAGGTGCTATATGAAGAAGTTGTGAAAGGTCTTGGCTGGAAGACCAATAAAATTAAAGATCCAGTACTCTGCTGGCTTATTATTTGTATAAAGGAATTTTCATCTTTAATACCTGTTGAGGAAGGCTCAACATTTTCCAACTATGTGTCAGCAGTTCTAATACAAATGAAATTGAGAGACAGATGTCATTAGAGCATCTAAGCACTTCTTTTTGCCTGTCTCCTAACAGTAGATGTTATGACCTAGAGCATCACTCATAGCAGTTCTGTACCAATATTTTACAACTAAGAAAGGCCTTGATCACTTCTTGCTGAGATTCCAATAAGCATTTAGCTTGTCTTAGCCTTGATGAGTTCCCTAAAATAGGGTGATCCTTTTTGCAGTATGGAAAGGATCTGAGGACTAGTAAGCAAGCTGTTTCTTTTACAGTAGTATTACAGATGGTTGCATGTCATCCTTAGTAGTGTAGGCATACCCATTTAAATGAGGACAGTCGTTGCTGATGAACATGTAAGGTCAGTAAGGTCAGTAAAGCTGGAGCATAGATGCAGCATATTTTATTTCAATTGCTGAACCAAATAATCAGGTGCAGAGTACATGTTCTGGAATTAGTGTATTTATTCCAGTTGAACTATGCTGACACTGGCACTGGGTTTGTGGAAAGCTGTTATTGTTTTAAACAGTGCAGCACAGATGAAGTGCGAAAATTCTGATATGTAGACAAGTGCCTTACATAACCTATTGCTGCTCTAATACAATCTCTGGACAGATTCTGATGCAAATTTTTAAACAGTCAATTTATAAGTAGCTAGAGGATAATATGGTGATAAAAACAAAGTAACAGTGATTTGCCAACATGCTATCATGCCAACCAATTTATTTTTCTCTTTGACAGGATGAATGGCCTAATGGATTAGGTAAGAACAGTAGGCTGTGATAGATCTTCACTGCATTAAGGCTTCTGATACAGTTCCAGTGTAACGTTTTAATATAAAACTAGGAAGATATTGTCTAATTAACTGTATTTAGAAATACTATTTTAAATATACATATATCCTTGACCCAGTGAAGGGCTTTTGAAGTGAGGAAAGAAGAATCTTACAAAAATCTAACCTGTTCTCAATACAAGTCAGTAATTTTATTGGCAACCTTGATGATTTACTAAAAAATATAATGTTTATTGATCAGATGATACAGACCTGGGAGCAATTACACATTCTGTAGAGGGCATAACCAAAATTCACAGGGATATATATATATATAAAGAAAAAAAAAAGAGAGAGACATTTTTGAAATCCAATGATATGTAATTCAGTAAAGAAAAAATGAAAAATGGAAAATACTATGCTGAGAAGATGAGCTCAAGCTCATATGTGATAAAATATCCATTTTAGAAAAAGTAGAACAAAGAAGATGTGGACTATGGTGGATCACAAGCTAAAGGAGAGTCAACCTGATGCTATAACAGCACAAGCTAAATCACATGCTTTTAAGAAGAGGGGAAATCTAATCATGAATATATTAGCATATCATTAAATTAGTGTGGCTTAACAAATTATCATGCTGTGTAATCATCCATGTATACACAATCTTAAATTGCAGTGCACACACGTTATCAGACTTGACATTGCAAGCCAAGCTAAAACAAATTACCCATAGAAGGAAGAAGTCTTTAGATCCATGAAAACCAAACTCAGATATCTGAGGCATGGCTTGCCCTTTTCCATCCAATGCTGCCCAGTAGAAATCTCCATGGCCACTGCATTTTGTTGTTATGTCAAGTTTCAAAGGACTTCTAACAGGCTGAGCCCTTTTCAATCTCTTGGGTGGAGATTGTGAATGTCTCTGTCACGGATATGAACCACAGCAGGGCTGGGGCAGAGAGAGAAGGATGCTTTTTGTGTGCATCGCTATCTGTATTTAGGAACCACATTGCCATGTTTGGGTGATGGTGGGATACATACTCTGAATCTTGCTATTTACCATTTAACCACTTCCACCCAAGTCCATGATGGCAGAAATTATCCTCTGAATCCCAAAATGTTAACAAGTGAGAGGGGCAGAAACATTTCAGAATATCTAAAAGTGACACTGAATGACTGAGTACTCAGTCATTCCACTGAGAAAGTAACAGTCCCTCAAGATTCTGTTAATGTAGGGACATCTGTATGCTACAGAGAGGTTTTTGCTTCATTCTCTTTTGTACTGGTAAGGTTTTGATTAGAGCATTTAATCCTGTTTTGCAAGAATTGAGAAGCACGTGGAGAAAATTCAGAAGAAAAAAACAAAGATTATAAGAAATTTGTAAAGCATGGTCTAAGACAATAGAGTTCAGAAAATGGGTCAAGAAAAGACTGACTTGTTTCAAAAGAAAGAGGTTGTTACGAACTGTTAATGCAGCTGTTAATGTTGCATTCCCTGGCAGAAGGCTATTATCATAATTAGCAATAAAGTCTAGCTTTTTTTTTTTTTTGGTTTGCTTGGATAAGGGTAGTGAATCCTGAAAAAACCAAACCAAACCAACAAAAAACAACAAAAAAACAAACCAACCAATAATAATTAAAAACAAACAACCAAACAAAACCAAACAAACAAAAAAAGCAAACAAAACCCCAAACCAATTGAGCTCAAGAACTCAGTAGTACAAAGTAGCATCAATAACCTATGCAACCTTGCAGATGTGATCCACATGTCAGAATACCCACAGGAACCACCATCCAGCCTCCAGGCTGCACATATGCTTTGGAAGGGATGTGCCCAGATCACCAGTCTCCTTCTCTCAATCACACAATCCTGTTTATAAGCAACTGTCAATTTGCAAGTGTAAAAGAGGTAGTCACCTGCCAAAGCTGCAAATGCTGCTCAGAGCTGTTCCTCAGCTCTTCCCAGAAGGAAAAGGGGACCAGGTGGGTGGGTGTAAGACACTAGCCTGGACTGTGGCCACAGCTGGTCCCCCAGCACCAGCCTGCTCACATGTACCTCGGCTGGACTACAGCACTCAGGGACGTGAGTGGTCATGGCTGGATCTCTGCTTCTTCTCATGTGCCTGTCAGATTACAAAAGAACGAAGCTGGGCTGTTGTCCAATAAAAGGCCTTAGTACTAAATAAAGAAATTGCAGAAAATTGGTGATAGTGGCTGTTCTTTCTTCAGTACGAGGTTCACATCCCTTTTTGTTATTAGAAGGCCCTGAGCTGCTCGAGATAAGGCAATGAAGGGAAAAATCAAAAGAAAGTTTCTGTTCCACATGAGGAGAACCTCACCTCAGCCTTTATCACTGAATGGAAGCTCAGGTCATGACCAGGTATACAAATAATTAACACACTCAGCAAAAATATCCTAGAAAGTCCTTGTGGCTGTTGTGTGGTTACTTTACTCTTCATGAACCACTCTAACTTGCCTGAATAAGTGTGAGCTATTTAGATAATGCATAAAAACACAGAAAGTCTTCCTCGTCAGTAAGGCTGTGCACCCATCATTACCATACAGGGTTCTGAACCTCATTATACTCACTGCAGAGCTTGGCACTGAAATATTTGAGGAGGATTGGCTTAGGTCAATGGAATGGAAAATAATGACAAATTAATTTAAATGCAGATCCTTAAGGAGTATATGGTAATAGACTGATTCAAACAAATTTTAAAAGAAAATTAGCTTTGGTAAAATTCAAGTATTAAAAAGTCACATAAAGCCAATCATAATAGAGGTGATAAATCAGTTTTGCCAGATGGGAAATAAATCATGAGTAAACAGTAAGGGAAGCAGATGAATATTATGCTTTGGGCTTTGAATATGTTAAAGAAAATTTTGTAAAATATTTATAAATTTATTAAGTATTGACAGCATATTAGAAAAAAAAGAACTAGTATTTAGAATTTTTTAATATTTATATATTTGTATGAGTTTATGTGGCTTTGTATGTGTGTATGCA
>JANHFX010002082.1:0-12376 GCA_027560015.1 Chloroceryle amazona
AGGGGGGTCTCCCCAGAGCAGAGCCCTGGGAGCAGAGGGGCAGGATCCCCCCTCCCCTGCTGCCCACACTGCTGGGGATGCAGCCCAGGATACATCAGTTAATCTATTCTATCCTCACTATGCCTTCACCCATGGGAGCCCTGTAGCCTACTCCTTTAAAAAGCAACCATGAGCCACAACAGACCACACACCATCCCACTTGTCACAGCTCTTCTTTCTTAATCCCCACCCCAGCTACTTGTAAACAGCCACTGCCTTCAAGTTTACCACCAATAAAGGGACTTTTTTCACTGCTGACAGTTCTTAGACATGAGGATTCTTCCCAGGGCAACTTGGGGACAGACAGGGACCCAGAGTGCCACAGATGAAAGCAGGGACATCAGAGCCACATACTTCTGCCTGCTCTCCAGTAGGGTAAGGAGATGCACTTTTATAGACATGAATATCCTTACTGCCTGCTGGAGGAACAAGGCACAAGCAACACCTCTGGCCCATTTTAGATCGCTAACACTCCTGATAAGGCCAGCACAATTTTAAACACGACTTACTATCCAGTTCTCTTTCCAGATTTACACTCCACCCACTGGTTAATATTACAGTTAATGAAACTGCAGAGAAGCAAACAGCTTCTAAGTAAAAAATGCCCTTTCAGAGCCAGGAACTGATCTAATCCAGGCACACCACAGTAGCCAGTCCCATGAGCATCCCATAAAATACCCACATGGAATCTGAATGACTCAGGTTATAGAAAGAAACAAGCCTTTTTCCTCCCCTGCTCAGTGGGGAAGTACACAGCTTTGACAGCACAACTCCTACAGGTTCCAGAAACAAACCTACCTCCAAAAACAGAGTCAGCAGCAAGCTCAGGAAAGAAGCATCAAAACATGAGCTGGATACAGCTGATTTCCCCCCCCCAAAAAAAAAAATTAAAAACCAATCAAACAAAGAAGGGCTCTTTGCTGTTCCACATCTAGATGGTAACTGATCTCTTCAGTGCAGCAGTCCTTGAGCACTCAGGCTGCCAGATGGACATACCACAAGGGCTCATTCCCCTGGGAAATGCCATCCTGCTCCAGCCTTGAAGGATGCAGGAATTCGCTGCCAGGATGCTGGAGGTTTCAGAAGTACAACTTTGTGCTTTGAGTGGCAAGGTGACAGGGTGATATATCAAAAGACAAACCCCTTAACCCCAGGACTCGAACCAGGCATGTGCAGAGTTTTCAGTCACCCTCAAATCCATAGAAAACCAGCACTCCAATGACCTGATCCACTATTCCCATTAACAGGTGCCAAAAAGTCAGGCCAGGTGATATCAAGCATTTCCACTGCAATTTGTAGCCTGCCCCATCCAGAACAAGTGCCTGGTTCCCCTCATCCAGCCAAATCCCACCTCGAGATATCCCTGCAGCAATTACTTTCATCAGCACAAACAAGGTCTGTTATCACCAACACCCTTCAAAGGGCCATTTATATTTCACCCACCCACAGGAAAGAGACCTGTGGACCTACCAAGCATTTTGAGCAGCCAAAAGTATTTAAACCGAGCTTGCTCAGCTCATGGGGCAGAGAGCACGATGCTGCAGAGTAGCAGTTGGAGGGGTCTGCAGGCAACCAGGTCAACCAGCTGACCACCAGCCCAACTGTGAGGGCACCAGGGATGATTTTCATTATTTTGTTAATGAAAAGTGACATGTTATGTATCCACAGCCACTCAGGCTGGAAATACAGTAATTCAGTGTGATAAGATGACAAGTAAGAGGTAAGAAGTTAATGGTGTGGTGCCTTGTTGAACACAGCTTGTCATGCCTCATTAGATTTAAGAGAGTTATCCGAGACTGTGTAATTATCAGAGACAGTAAAACTGTTGTATTAAAGATAAAAGCTAGTATTATAGAGAAATAATTAACTGCTTAATAGGGCATTTACTGTGCAGAGCTGCAGCAGGCTGCCTCCAAATTAAACCAGAAATCCAGCCAAGATTACTGGAGCTTAAACAGGCAGCAGAGTCCTGTGGTAGCTGTGACCCAGAGGTGAGGGATGGTACTAAATCCACATAAAAGGAGCAGCAGGTCTTTGAAAACTCAAGGAGCTGAGGAAGCTGCACTGCTGCTTCTGTACCCTGGTAGGAGAGTAGGGTTCTGGAGCAGCAAGCTGAGCAGCAACTGCAAAGTGTCCCTTCTCCTCTTCCAAGCTCTGCAGAAAGCCAAGCCGTGGCACGTACAGCCACAGGCTCAGCTGGCTGAGGTTGGAGGAAGACTGAAGTCTCCCTCGCTCTTCTTAAAACTTGTCTCCACTCACTAGGGTCAACTGTTTTCCACCAGCTGTAAGCATGGGTTTGCTACCAGAGCTTGGACAGATCAGTCCTCCCTTGGGATTTATTTCAAGAAAAGTTGCGTGAGCTTATGAATGCATCAAGCAAACAAGAAATATGTAACAATTCTAGCATCCAGAATAAATTTATAAACTTAGTTTAGTACACACAATGCTGCATGAGAAGGGATACAGGCTCTGTCCAACTAGATTAAAAATGAGCATAGCATGTACTGGGTCTACACCAGAAGTCAACAGGATTTTGTCTTCTCAACAGTGCTACGAGCCACAGTATTGATTATGGTAAACTGCTTCAATTCTCAGTTTTGTCCACCGTTAGTGAGATGGCTTTTGCAAGAAAGCAAGGTTACTGCACATCTCTTCACCTGAGTGATCTCTCAAACTGCCAGATACATCCCAGCCTCATCAGGGCAGCAGCCTGGACCACACCACAGGCCAGGAAAGCAAAGGTTCCCCAGCTTTCTGGCATGCATTTGCTCCTCACCGACCCATATGCTAGGCAATGCTTTTTAAGTCTCCGCAAGCGTGCTGCACACACACTGTAAGGACTCCAGATCTCACTTTGTGCCTCTTCACATCATCACTACACAGACAACAGAGTCCTAGTAACATATGAAGCAAGTTAAGTTCACATGAGCGTTTAGATTCCACACCCCACACATCCCCCCCCAACAAATCCCCTGGTGCTGCAGAGACTGCATGTTTAAAGTGAGTCTTAACTGGTATTGATGACCTACTGAGCTGCCCCAGATCAGAGCCATCTATTCTGAAGACCAACAAATCTGGGAGTTGTGTCAACTCAAATACTTCTGACAGCACAAAACCACCCAGCAGCACACGCTGCTGCTTCAGAGACACTGGGTGAAATACAGCTGAACACCCAGTGCTCATGGCTGAGCATCCTTGCAGCAGAGCAGGATGCTACAGCAAGTACCCTCCAAAAAAAAACCAAACAAGCAAGCTACTAAACAGAGGAAGATGGAGACTGCTCATCCAGGTTCTTCCTGCAGGACCTGACCCTGCACTGAACCTATTTCTATCTGATCCCGAGTTATTCCATTTAATTCCCATTAACAGTACAGGGGGTGGATGCCAACGGCAGTTCATGCTGTAGGAATGAGCTGTTTCTAAAGGAAATGCAACGACAGTCCTTGAGAACAACAAAGAGAAGCCTCATGAAGTCCCAACCTGAAGCATACAAGCTGTTCCAAGGCACACAGCCTGCCTGCAGCATGGTCATAAGGTGCTGTGTGATCATCTACTTGCTACATGGTCCAAAGATCTCAGGAAGAGACCGGGGAGGTGAGAAGATGCTCCTAGAAGAGCTAGGAGAAGGGGACCCAGGCCTAGCCTATTAAAAAGATGTAAAGCATCACTGAGATAACAGCCTGCCTTCTTGAGTTGGTGTCCTCCTAAATTACCACTCTCCCTCCACTTGGCTCCAATTACTGCAGATAAAAAGCCATGAAGTTAAACAAAAGGGAAAGAAGATGAGGAACAATGTGAGACACATACCCTGCCCATAGCTGAGAAAGGGCAGAGCAGGAAACAAAATAATCCCAGGCCCTTCCTCTTCAGTCAAGGACAATAAGGATCATATAGACTTGAAATTCCCCGAGGATGACCAGGCTGGCTGGCAGCTGGCCATCTAAATAAGAACCTGTGAAATGCAGAAAAAAACCTTTGGGATCAGAGTCTTTCATTATAGATCTGTTATTAGCGAGAAAACGAGAAGATGAAAGCTCAGTGATAGCTATCCTCACCTTTTTATTAAGGGTAGTACGAGGAAGACATTTATTATGGTGTTTTCTTGATGCAGTAGAAAGGGGACAGCTTCGCCTGCCCTAGACACATCGTTGCCTGCAGTCACATAGGTCTGCAGCAATCACAGAATGGTTTAGGTTCAAAAAGACCTTTAAGATCAGCAAGTCCCACTGTTAACCCAGCATTGCCAAGCTTACCACTAAACCATGACCCTCAGCATCACATCTCCACGTTTTTGAAATTCCTCCAGAGATTGGGACCCATTCTGTGGTTCAAAAGTTGAGGCTTGGAAGGGAGATAACTCAGAAGGCTTCTAGGACTTGATTTACAGAAGATGCAAGCCTGATCCCACCAAGCTCAGCAATAGGCCACAGGGGAGGAATACTGAGAATGAACCTGATATTAGAAGTACTTGAAAAAAGTTCTGCTCTGTTAATACACTTAACTAATCAACAGTCCACCTAAAATAAAGGCTGCAATGCCCCAAACTGGTTATGCTGTCACTTGCTTTTAAGAGAGGGTCTGGATAAATCACCTACTGTAAAGCCCATCTCTGGAACAACACTGCGCTAGCAAGAGGGTCAGGACTTCATGCAGAAAAGGACTCTGAGCTACTGTACCAGGGAGGAAACAGCCGCTCTTCCTCTGCCCAACCCCTATTATTTATAGCCTGTATAGTCTCCAACAACACATTTCAACCTATGTTGAAGGACACACCCTTTCCCAAGCTTTTTCCAAGCCTCAGGCAGGAAAGCAGCCAACACTCAGGATACAGAGGCCAAAGCCCTGGGGTCTGCACTATTCTTAGCCTTGAGCATGCAGCTACTCAGACAGCTTGACCCGAGACACAATGGGAGGAAGCAGCAGCTCCTGTGTGCAGAGAGCAGCCCATGTCAGAGAAGTGCTCACCAGTGCTGGGAAGGCTCAAAACATAAACCCTCCATCAGGTCAGGGACCAGCAAGAGCCCCATCAGTGGTTTAAGGAGCAGACTGCTACTGACTGACACACTCCAGTCTACACTGGATGTATTTAGTCATTGTCTTATGAGGAAATACTGAGACCCGGGCTGTTTAGGTCTGGAGAAGACTGAGGGAAGATCTTATTAATGTTTAAAAAGATCTGAAGGGTGGGTGTCAAGTAGAAGGGGACAGTCTCTTTTCAGTGGTGCTCTGTGACACAAGGGGCAACGGTCACAAACCACAACACAGGAAGTTCCACCTCAACATGAGGAGAAACCTCTTTCCTGTGAGGGTGACAGAGGCTGGAACAGGCTGCCCAGAGGCTGTGGAGTCTTCTCTGGAGGTTTTCAAAACCCACCTGGGTCTGTTCCTGGGTGATCCTGCTCTGGCAGGGGGGTTAGGCTCCATTTCCAGGGGTCCCTTCCAACTCCTACCATTCTAGGATTCCCTTGTATCAATGCTTCAAGAGCATAAGCACCTGTAGCATAACTGGCAGAGGGGATACTTCGAGGAAGGAAGAAGGATGAAGGAGATATTCCTCATTATCTCTGGGTCTGCAAGACGTGAAGCATCAGGGAAGTATATGGACTGAACTAGCTCCTGCTGAAGATACCTAGCTCTTTCTGAACCACTCTACAGTGTCTTGCAGATAAGAAGGGTTCACTCTGGGTTAGGGTTGCCTGATTTGCAAGAGGAGCATGCATGGACAACAGGCACTCAAGGAGGTGCTGCTGGAGGAACAGCCCCTGGAGCTCCCAGGCTGATGTAGATGGTTCACAAGAAATAGTTCTACTTTTTCTTAACAAAAATAAAGGCTGGGACAGCTTTCCTCACAGAGATCTCACCTCACAGTTGCTCCCCTCCCCGTTCTTATGTAGCTGCTGACTTTGTTTAGCTCATCTGTTCCCATTTCCCAGACAAATGCAGAGTCACCTGCAGGTCTAGTGCAGGGGAAGCTCTGCAACTTGGAGAGCATCAGAGACATACCCACCCTGCAGAGACATATTAAGGGCCTCATTGGAGCATTCATCCATCTGGGGACCTTAACTGCCCAAATGAAGGCAACACAGAACTTTGGTATGGTTCTCAGTTTTAAGTTGTACCCTGTAGGTCTTATTTCTGTGTGGAGTTTTACGCTGTCACTATAGCTGAGCGCCAGGATTTAAGATAGTGCCACAGATTTAAGGTAACAAGCATTAGGCATGCTTTGCACATTGAGAACAGGGCATATTATTTGGTGACTTATAGAAGGCCTGGACTAGGGATCAAATGCAGAGTGTTTTATTTAACTCTGCCCTGGGGCAGGCAGCAGTGACCCTCTCCATACACAGCATCACTACATTTCAAGCCAGTCCCTTGAGAGAAGGAATGATGCATTTTAAGACCATAAGATCTAAGATCATTAAGAGAACAAGACCTGAAGAACCAAGTGATGCAAATGGGCTGGTAGTTATTGAAGTCCACCTGCCAGTTTTCTCAGAAGTGCTGTTAAACTGCTGGAAATTTAAGAGACTCCTCCTTAAAGCTTTACTTGCTCCATCTCAATTACAAAACACTAGTTTCCCTGTAAAGTTTCTTGTACAGAGTTAAAAGTCACCTGTAATATCAGCTGCTCGCCATGTGTTGCAGAGCCAATTCAGCAAGGTGCTTGGCAGCCCTTGAGTGACAAATAACTTTTCACGCAGGTCTAGTTTTCCCAGCTCATTTCCCAGCTCACCCAGCCCATTTGTTCTGTCAGAAACCAGGAACCTCGCGGTCCTCACTTAGCATGCAGCTTTCACCGCTCAGTTTAACTGTTCAAAAGGTGACTTCCAAGAAGAGGTCAACATCATCAGCAGCTGAAATTCAAAAGCTTTGTAGAGAGCTGCGTGCAGCTTAATGAAGCACATCAAGTGCTGCGCAGACCGTCCAGCTTACAAAGCACAACAGGCGTTTTCAAGCTCAGCCAGTTTTCAGATGTACTGAAGCAGAAGAAAAACGCCTTCAGAGTCCTGCCAGATGTAGCTTTTCACTTAACCCACAAACCTACATGTAACTGGGCGACCACCATCTGCAAAGCCCTGTGCTCTGCACAGAGACACAGTTAACCTTTGTGGTTTTGTTTCCCCCTAAAGGGAACAGCTTCTGCAGTGAAGTTCCCACTTCAATATCCTTGTGTGTGAATAATCAGAATCAAACACAATTAAACATTTGCGTTAGAGGAAGCGAAGTGACCGGAGCCTGTCTTGGCCATGGTAAGCCTGTAGTGCTCTTGTGTCCTGGGCAAATTTATTTCAAAATAGAAGCTTGGGCAGATCAAGTGCTCTACCATTTATTTCCTCTCTTTCCGGATGGACACTGATACTTCCACCCAGCCCTGACAAGAGATTTTCAGGGTAAAAGCCAAACCACCACACAGAAAGCACTCAGGATAATTCTGAAGTACAGAAATAGTGTTGCAGTTCAAAGTATGAACAAGAAGACGACTACACTTAGCACTGGGACAGGATTATGGAATGGTTTGGGTTGAAGGGACCCTTAAAGGTCATCTAGTTGAAGCCCCCTGCACTGAGCAGGGATACTGCAACTAGAGCACCATCCAACCTGACCTTGAAGGTTTCCAGAGATGGAACATCTACCACCTCTCTGGGGAATCTGTTCCAGTGTCACCACCCCCAGAGTTAAAACTTTCTTCCTTAGATCTAGTCTGAGTCTACCTTCTTTTCATTTAAAACCATCACCTCTTGTCCTGTCATGACAGGGCCTGCTATAAAGTCACAAAGGTAGCTTAAATTGATGTATCTGAGCACCACAGCTTCCACCAATCCATCTCAAAGTTCAGACACTTCTGTAAACGGGGATACTGCTTTCCCATTTTCACTAACAGATTGTCCACTATCTTGGAGAAAAGCACACAGGGACCAGGAAAACACAGACCATAGAGCAAGAGGATGCTTTTGCTCTTTACCATCAGTTTCCTACCACAGTCACAAGCCACTGCTTCTTTTGCAATCTGTCTGGTAAACTCCTATTCTGTGGTCCTGCCTCAAGACAAGCTACTTGAGCCACAGTATAAAACACCACCCTGCTTGCTAACAGAGCACCTCCATCACCAAGCCCTGCCTGGGGGGTCAACACCAGGGTCTCAACCTCAAACAGCTGTCTTCTTAGACTAAGCTCAAAGCAAGATGTGCTGGGGAAATGCATCCAGCAGTCATGTACAAGAGGAGATAAAGGGACACGGCTGTTGCACTAGGTGCATCAAGACATTTTCAAAAGTCAGGCTGAAAAATAGGGTTTCATTGTGTGAAGAGGGCTATGGAGCTAGCTTAGTCCAGCTCTCCCTGACTGGGAGTATAAACTCTCTCCAAGACCTAAATCTATTTTGGTACCTGCAGTACAAGTGCTGCTAAACCTCATTCAGGAGTTCAGAGGGCTACCAAGATAGTTTTGGGACTAGAGGAAGCTGTAAGAAAATCAATGTTCTTAGATGCTGTTCTTGGTGAGGTAGAAAACACCAGCTCCAAGGAAAGAGTTTTCCATTCACAGTGGCAGAAGACATCCTGAACTACCAAAATGTTTCTCTTGCACTCAGGTTAATCCACAAAGGCAACTATGGCTACAATTTCTGCACAAGATCTTCCTTCATTTCAAATGGTTTTGCTGTCCAGGGTGCAAACCTGGACAACTATTGCTAGTCTACAACCCCTTCCTCAAGAAAAGGCTTAAACAAATTGCAGCAACAGCAGAGTCTCAACCCACAGTTCAAACCCAGCATCTGCAAGCTGCGATAACTGCACAATGCTTTCTCCACTCTGCTAAGCGATGATGAAGGCAAGGCATTGAGAACTCCCTCAGATAGCATTGCACAATTATCCACACTGCTCCACGAGCAAGTTCTTGCACAGGAAAATGGATTGCCACACACGGGCAGCTGCTAAGGCTTCACTGCCTCCTCTTTCCAGTGCTTGTCTCAGCTCTTGTAGCAAGTGCCTGTACAGCCAAAGTGCCTTCAAAAGCACCACAAGCAGGTGGGAAGGACAACTCCTTTTCATTTGATTACTAAACAGGGCAAAGTTGCAGCCAGAGGAAGCCCCAGGCCATGTCAGAATTCAGCCTGACTACAACATAGTGGAGTGCTGCAATAAAAGCTGAAAGCATAGGTGACATCTCCATTTTGCCACTATAATTGATTCAACAGGGCCACAGGCCAGGTACTGTACTTGGATCACAACACCCCCCCCAACAATTCAGGCTTGGGAAGAGTGACTGGAAATTGCCTGTTGGAAAAGGATCTGGAGGCATTGGTCAACAGCTGTCTGAAGATGAGCCAGCGTGTGCCCAGGTGGCCAAGAAGGCTAATGACATGCTGGATTGTGTGGCCAGCAGGACCAGGGACATGACAGTCCCCCTGTACTGGGCACTAGGGAGACCCCACCATGAATCCTGGGTTTAGTTTTGGGCCCCTCTTTACAAGGAGGGCACAGAGGTACTGAAGCTGGTGAAAGGCCTAGAGAACAAGTCTTAATGAGTGGCATAATGAACTGGGGTGGTTCAGCCTGGAGAAATGAAGGCTCCGTGAAGACCACGTCACTCTCTGCAACTACCTGAAAGGGGACTGTAGGGGGTGGGGTCATCTTCTCCCCAGGGACAAGCAATAGGACAAGAGGAAATGGCCTCAAGTTGCACCAGGGGAGGTTTAGGTTGGGTATTAGGAAAAATTCCCCCCCCAAAACGGTTGTCAAGCCCTGGAACAGGCTGCCCAGGGAAGCTGTGTAGGCACTGTTCCTGGAGGTATTTAGTACCACATCTAAATGTCTTCTGAGGGACATGACTTAATAGGGGAATTGGCACTGCTGGGTTACCATTTGGACTCAATCTGAAGGGTCTTTTCTGACCAAAAATGATTCTATTTTCTCTTCCAGAAGCATTTCAGCATACAAGCTGCGCTTCCTACAACCCAAACACACACTGGACACAGAGAGTCAATTCAAACAATCATGCAAGACTGCCTTCCTCCTTCATTGGTTTCTCTTACCAGCTTGGCAGGAGAAAGTATTTCCACACCCCCAAGAGACAGAAATTCCAAGACAGAAACTCTTCTAATAAAAACATAGAAATTTATCCTTCCTGCATACCTGAGACCTACAAGGATGCACACACTCTGTGAGCACACCACACGCACACCCACCTGCAAAACTTTGCAGAACACCCCATTATATAAAATGTGGTGCTTAAGGACACTCTTTAGTGGGGACCTTGAATTGCTGGGTTAATGTTTGGATTTGCTGATCTTAGAAAGTCTCTTCCAACCACAACACTTCTATGATTATTTTTTGTCCAAGTTCTTCTAGATGTCTTCAAGTGCTCGGAATAGCAGCAGCACAATATAGAAATCTCATCTATTCAAATTCCAGATGCTCCTGTAAATGAGCTGAACTGGTACTTTCAAGTGGGAGCGCAAAAGGCATTGGCTCAGGTTCAGATAGGAACTGAATTTCCACTTATTGACCAAGCAAGCTGTCCTGCAACGTTCCATTAAATCAGAAATCAAACACACAAGTGACAGAAACACACACCCAGGAATGTCAAAGCACAATGAAAGAACAAGTATCAAAGAAGGGCTGGTGCTGATTCCAGTGACACTAGCGTACCAAAATCTAGTCGAGGAAGCCATCCAGTTGTGACTGGCCAACTTAATGCTGGGCTGGGTGAATGGAAGACACAGATCAAGGTTCCCCTGAGACTTTTTGACGCTGCATATACATCACCACCAGCTCAAGAAGTTCGCATACCTGCTGAAACTTTTGCCTCTTCAGGAGGCTGTCAAGCAAACTGGCCTCATCAATCACCCAAAAGCTGCTTCAAAGCCAGTTACTACCCAACGTAAAGTCATTGTAAGCCCCTTACAGCTTCAGTGGGTTCGAGTCTGCATACAAACAGCCCCAACAGCAGATCTAAGAAGGCCTCCAGCTGGAAGGGTGGGAATGGGGCACTGCTAAGAAACAGCTGGAGCGAATCGGGGACCACCAGTCCAGCTGCAGCCAGAGGAGCTGCCGCACTTGAGATCCCAGAGCTGGAAACACATCTGCTTTCGGGGTCCCAGCCAGCAGTTCCCTCCACAGCTTCAGCCAGTGAGCAGATCAGCTTTCCCTTTCTCCTGGTTAACCAAGAGTTGTTAATGTTCAAGGAAATATTAACCCTTGCACCAAGGAGAAAACAACAGTTAGCCCAGGGTTGATATTTGCTAGCAGGGGTTATGAAGCCCACACCCACAGGAGTATTTTCATAACATTAACTGATGGCCTTGATTTTATGGGGCACCCCACGGAGTTGACAGGAAAACTAACCCCAGTGTGCACATCACCAAGAGAAACAGACACACAAAATTTATCTGTTCTTGCTATATTAGGGGAAACACAAGCAGCAAAGTGTTGCAACTGAGCTACCCCAGCTGGAAAAAGTTACCAGCTATCACAGGAAGAACCTGTTACAGTTTTTCCCTGGCAGTTTGGCATTAAACTGCAGCACCAGAGCCTTATGAAAGCGGTTTCCAGAAGGCAGAGAGCGCCAAGTGAGCCTCAAAATCTGTAGCTACTTAGCCAGAAAACTTGGAAGTTTTAGTTCACCGTCACCACCGGCTTTTAGACAAGGAAAACAGACCCCAGTTCTGGCACATTACTCAACTTGTGTTAAACCACTTAACCCTAAAGAGAAGCAGCGCACATGTTGCTCCGAGCAAAAAGCAGCTGCAGCCCAAAACACCAGTCAAGTTTTTCACCTCTGTGTTCCTCACCTTTTCTTACCACTCGGTTGCTTTCTCTCACCCTCACCCCAAACAGCAAAACGCATTCCTTCAGTAACCTCCCTCCCCAGCCTCTCAAGCCCCTAAACTTGACGGTTTAAGCAAACCCACAATTCAGGGCCAGGCGTTATTTCTCTAACGGAGCAGCACCGTATGTGACACCCACCCTATTTTTCCTTCGCATCTTCCCTGTAAATCAGCTGCTTTCCACCATTAGTTTTCACGCTTCATTAAATTTTTCTACGCGACTGAGCAATCGCTCGTACAAGCGGAGCCAATTTTAACAGCTTAGAGCTGCAAGTTTCGCGGTGCTTCATTACCATCAGATTAAGGCTCGAAACAAGAGTTTTTAAGAACAAGCATCTGGCGTCTTAACTGCCAGCCTCTCACTACCGCGGCACCCACAAACTCCTCCAATTCCCTCCTCTTTAAATCCCCCCAGGTAGAGAACGCAAAACTCGGCGGTCGTTAGAAACAGGTCCCCAAACACACCCCAGGTGGACAGCGCTGGCCGGAGCTCGGCGAAGGTACGGCCGG
>JANHFX010002083.1:0-50067 GCA_027560015.1 Chloroceryle amazona
TTTTCTTTTTACAGTTTGTTTTTTTCTTTTAATGCCAATTTAAAATTCCACATACCAATTTGTGAGGGAAAGAGAAAAAAAATGAAAAATTTTTTTTTTTGGGGGGGGGGGGGAATAAGTATAAATTCTATACTTAAATATTTTATGACTACTTTGAGTTAGCTCCTAAAGCTTCAGCAAAAAATTCTTTTTATATTCTTTTTTTTATATGAAGCTTCATACAGCTAACTCATGCAGTGACACTAACTGCCCAGTGATGCAAGCTCCAGGGTTACAGCCATCTACCGAGTGCTATAGCCAAACAGAAATTTGCGAATTTCCCCAGAGAGTCTGTCTGTTTCCACCATGGTTAAAGCTGTAACATTGAACACACAGGAACTTGCAGGGGGATTGCACTTTTTCTTCTTCTTTTTTTTCTGGTTGAGGGAACCTTCCGTGCACAGCGATGTTGTCCTTAGTTGCACTGGTTATGTCATGCTATTCCAGCATGGCATTACATGATGTGACTGATGCAGTCTCATGTGTCACATCACAGTGAAATCACTGGAGGGGAAAAAGTTTTCAGTGGTGGGACTTAAGGATATTTATAAAAGTTGAGGGTGTTTTTGGTTTTTTTTTGCGTGATAGTTGTTGCAAAGGTCAAAGGTCCTTTAGTGCCTTCAAACGACCTGGCTGATTTCCGTGGATATCGGCAGGTGTGCAACTGCAGATCAGGAGGAGATTGTGGTTCAAAATCTAATTTGAAACCTCACGTTTCTCTATAAAATGAGTTGGATGTGGGTTTAGATCATTTTCAAATGGCAAGGTTTAGTGGCATCATGGCAATCAGTCATATTCTTTCCTCTACTCAAGTACGAGAAAGGGATTAGTGACCTACTGCTTCATGGCGAGGAGCAGGAAAAGAGCATCTGAAGTGATAGGCAAAAGCAGCATTTCTAATGTTTTGTTTGTTTTGGTTCTTTTTGTGCCTTTTTTTTTTTTTTTTGTCTTGGAATACCAAGGCACCTTGGCACGTAGAACAAACCCATTTATGCATTTGTCCAAAAAATCTACCTTCTGTCTAACTGGGATGTTTGAATTGGGTGTTGAGTTCGGGTAGAGTTGAAGCTTTGTAGAAAGATCTTTTTATTATTATTTTCTTCTCTGGTCTTGTGACCAGAGCTTGTATCAACAGCATGCAGCTAAATACATGGTCTTATACTGACTGTACTCAGATAAGTTTGCTGAAATTGTTTTAATTGCTTTAATATTTATCCTTTTTAAATATGGAATCCAGGTTAATAAATGTGTGGTTTCTGGTGCCTGCATACTGAAGCCTGCTGATATTGATCCCACCATACCAATTAACTGGGGAAATGATTTGTCTCTGTTGTAGTAAACTTGTGCTTCTCAGTACAAGAAGAACAATGTTACAAGGTGGTCAAGTTGCTAACCTGTGTTTTCAAGTGCTGCTTTCTTTCTGAAGTACTAATGTAACCTGCTCACTCGTGTGTTCCTGTGCTCAGGCTTTTGGGAAGTGGCACACGATAACCTTATAAACTGGAGAGAGATTCCTGGGTAAGAGACCCCAGAAGAATGATGAATTTGTCTTCAGATCTAGAACTCAAATCCTGGAAGGCTGTTTTGAGCTGATCCTTGCAGGCTTCGGTTGGCATCACAGTGGGCTCTGCTTAGATATACAATGCTGTCATTCTGGGGTGTTGCTGTGCAAGAAGCCCCAAAGGCAAGGTACCGTGCTAAACAGGCATCAAAACACTTCCAGAGGCTTGGATGAAGAGTGTAGTATGTACAAAAAATGCATTTGTTGTATTGGTTCTGACTTGTGGCTCATGGTGGTGGGGAAAGAATATCAGTAGCTATGTTTTCTTTCAAGCTGGTAAAACCTGCCTTTTTTTTTTTTTTTTTTTTCTCCCCCCTCCTTTTAGGTATTTGTTTGAATACGTAGAAGAAGATGACAAGCGTGTATGGATGATTTTACGTAATTAACACCTGCTAGATTTGCAAAAGGCAATTATCACTGTGAAGTGTTTACATTGATTTATGGGAGGAAGGTGGCCCAAGAGAGGGATGCTGATAATATCAACACAGTGGATTAAAAGCACATTTACACCTTTATTGACATATAAATTATCCGTGCCAGGAATGCACTGAAAAGGCTGCTGATGGAGCAATAATGTGGCACAAACTCCTGGGTTTGGATTCAGTTCTGTCATCCTTCTGTAAGGCATGTAAATGGAAACCTTCATCTGAGCTAAAAAAGGATATAGAGGCTCACAGAATGGCTGCTTGTTGAGATAATGAGCGGTGATGGCAAGCAAGAATTTAGAAGGATGATAGAAAACGTGGACAAGTTTTGAAGGAATTCTCTTGTCTTTTTTTTTTTTTAATTATTTTTAGATTTTAGTTGTTCATACTATGGATTTTTAGGGACAACTTAGAGGTCGGAAAGAGTCTTTGTAGCTGGGAAATGGAACCTGGCTCTGAATCCAGCCAACATCAGAAAAGAAAGCCTGTGACACATGGACTGGAAGATCAAAAAAGGGTAAGTGACAAAAGGTGGAAGCACTTTCTGTTTAAATTGCTGAATGAGATAAAGTGGCAGAAGAGCTCTTTCTAACTCTTTTATCAATTGCAGTTCCTGCTCACTATGCTTAGCCAGCTGTAGATCTCTTCTCCTGATTATAGATCTGAAAAAAATATTTGCCTTTCTCTTCAGGCTTGTTCCAATGTGTGGAGCAAAGAGCTGAGGGAAGGGAAAATTGTACTGTGAGCAAAAGAAGGGAAAAATCTGCAGAATTTTGGATGGTTGTTGATGAAGAGACTTACAGTGTAAATGAAGTATGTTTACTCTTCCTAAGTCTGGTCAGATTATTGATTTATTGTAACCTTATCTTTTTAATTGATATCATGAGGGACATTGAAAAATTGCTTTATTGGGATTCAGTGGTTAAACTTGCTGAAAATATTGTACACTTGTCAGTATCCTCATTGTCCTGCTGGTAATGTTCACATTTTACTGTGGTTTCCAGATGTGACTTTGACGTGAAACAAAACCAAATGCACAGTGGAATGTGGTTAATGTCAGCTGGCAGACTTTATTTTGTGCAAGTGCTTTGTGGAAGCTCTGAGTGTCAGGGTAGTATTGTAGTATTTACTACTAATGGATAGGCTCATTAAGCTGACCTCAATGAAGTTGCCATCTTAGACAAACTGTGGCTTGTGAACAATTGAGAATTTAAAGTTGTTTTCTTGGCATCAGTCAAGCAAACTGTAAAACTTGATGTGTTTTCTACTGTATAAATCATTTATATTGTTTTACAAGTAGATTTGAAGGGTGTGTTCAGCTTTGTGTGGAGAGCTCCTTTTTCCTGTAGCTTTTATACATGATTTTTATTTAAATGGAAAAGTGATTTGGAAAAAAAAAATAAGATTGAGCATTAGCTATAATATCTCGCTGTTCAACAGCACTAATTTTGGAAAGGGGGAGATTTGTGTCACGATTTCATCAAGTCTGCTGAAGAATAGAAGTGTTTTCCCTGTCACCCCATTAGAAATCTAAGCGGCCTGGAAAAGTTTCAGAAATGGGATAAAATGCAGCTGTTTCCTTCGAGAGAAATGACACTTAGGGAACATCTATTTGGGGAACCAGATCAAAATCCTAAATGTATTTTAATTGCACCAAGCATGATCTATTAACTGATAAACAGCCAAGGTCTTCTACTTTTTTTCAAGGAAACATTTTGGGACTGCAGTAAATCAATAAGGGTTGAAACAAAATCCTTCTATTGACTTAATTTCTGCGGGCTGCTAGTACATTTTATTTAATATTTTTTCTCCTTAAGTATACAACATTATAATACATATTGGGTATGATGGGAAAAGCATTTGGGACCTGTGACACCAGAGCATACTATAACGGTTCTAATGCACCAAAATTAATATGTAATTATGTCTGTCTCTCCTGGCTGATAAGTATAGAAGCCTACATCTCCCATCTGCGCCTGGCTTTGGGTATTTGGTGCACATGTAGTATGGGGCCTCTGAATGTATAATATAACCCCAAGTGAGGCTCAGTGGCAGCTGGGATAACATCAATTGGTCATGCTTTGCTGACATTCATTTTAACTTGAACTCTAGCTGTCATGGAGATTATTAAATTTATAATGATATATGTAAGATCCATTTTAATGACTCTGCATGGTTGGGTGAGCGCTCTCACTTCTGTTTGCAAAACAAGTCTTAATAGAGTATTACGTTTCACTTCCTATAGAATTTTCCAGGGAAAGGTTACTGGTGAGAGCTTTGCTTAGACTTATGTTTACTAGGGAGAATCAGTTTGGAATAAAAATGTTGATGCAACTCAGTTGTTATTGTTGGGTTGAATAGTAATATAAGCTTAAAATGTTCTTAAGCTTAAAATTCTGAGATTTCTGATTGGGAGAAGTGGGTGTGTGATCAAGGGTCATTAAAATTAATCATAAGCAGACACTTTGTTATGGGAAATGAAGTTTGTGCTGGAGGAAATAAGACCAAGCTTATTTTATATTGGGCAAGTGCATTCTCCTTTTTGTAATATATTTTATAGACATAAAGTCAGCTGTTGTTTAGTGGTTTTGAAGCAGTAAGTAATCAGAGTGTATATGTACCCCAATCAATGATGCATCTGTCAGGTCTTTCCCAAGTAAAATACAGAATGCTAGGTTTGCATTTGTGGTGTAGAAATAAAGCTTGCTTTGCCTTTTTTTTTTAGTGTATTTCTACCTATCTACTTAGTAGCTCTGTTGGTCAAAGCAAGATAGGATTTAATATCTATGCTTATTTTTTAGAACCATGTGGTTTTGCTTTTTGTATGTTGGCTGATCTTCAAGAGCTAGGAACTGGGCTACTTCTGACATTGCCAGAATCAGTAGAAGCAGGTTCTTTTCACTCATCGCTGCACTGGCTTTCTAGGCGGAGTTTAGGGCTTGGTATTAATGTTCAGTATAGCACTGCATCTATCTACATAACTTACATTTGCTCTGGTGGGAATTACATAGCCAAATTCCATGCAACTTGTAATATAGGAGTGAAAAATGTGATCAGATTTAACAACCATGTAAGTGGACCATCTGAAGGTAGTAGGATTACTTGCATGAATACTAATGGGAATAAAGTGAGCCGGCTTTATGCCCATACGTGACCTTGACAGCCTTTAAATACCAGTGTTAGAGGTGATGCTGTAGACTTGTTGAGTCTGTGCCTAGGTTATTGTTTTGATGTGAAGAATGGATGATTGCTCACGACAAGTAAATTTAGATTTTTAATTTTTTTTTTTGAAGAGGAGACTTGAGGAAATCGCTGTCAAGCGGGTAAAAACTGCTGCTAAAATAATGTAGTTAGGTACATGTCAGTCATTCTGTGTCAAGCCATGAGAAATGTAGTGCTGCCCCGTGTCCTGATTAAATGCATTTGCTGATGATGAGTGAAGTGGAATAGTTCTTCAGTTGATTTCTATCCCTCATTCCTGCTCTTCCTGATCCTTCATTCAGATCAGTAGCTCTATGTTAGTGGGTAGGAAAATGTGTATGTGTAATAGTGACGGGGGTGCCTTCTGCCTTGCCTGAATGAGCTCTCTTTGACTGAACAAGTAAGATGTAATTGTGAAATGAATTCAGACTTTGGAAGGGTCTGTAAATATGTATTTTATGCTTATATGTGCTCTGCAGTCCGACTAAACTTTTGGCTCTAATGAAAACTGAAAATCACAAGGTAAGCAGAGATTTTTGTACCTTCCTGCCTTATTAGGCTGGTAAGTTGTAGGAAGTACTACTGTATATTGTCAGTGGCATAGAGAGCAGCATGCTAATATTGCATCTCCTAGGGCTTGTAGGTGGTTGGTTACTCTTGTGTGTGGGTTTGTGGGGTGGTTTTTTGACTGCAGAAGAATTGTGACTCCGGACTTTGAAGTGTCAGTTCATGTCAAGCTACTCAGACATGCTCCACAAACGCCCAGCGAACCAGGCACTGGGCCTCATAAAACTGAACTGATGGTGGTCTTACAGTAGGTTTTCCCCCCTTCTTTCTACTCAATAGAAAACTTCCTTATCTTTTTTTCTTCCTTTTTTTTTTCTTTTGAATGAAGAATGTGCGAATTGCAGTTTTATAGTGTTAAAATCAGACTAACACTTTTTCATGGGGTGTCTTTTCTCTTTACTTGTTTTTACTGAAACAGTTGTGGTGATGCACGATTGAAGCCATATGCTATAGCTTTGCTATATGTGTTTTTCCTGGGTTATTATTGATACTCCTCAGATTTGCTTGAGGATACTTCGCTGTTACCTTTCAAAGTCAGCTTAAAGAGCATAAGTGGTCTCACATGTACTGACCTTCTCATACCAAGAACTCTTGTTGTTTAAAGTGGGGTAGTGTCAGCTCAGTACCATGTTTATTAGTAGATTTTTGTGCTGAGACGTTACTGCAGCTGATGGGTGCTGTGCTGTTGAGCTGGTATGAAAGCACTCAAGTATAACCACTTATAAATTGCAGTAAGGATTGCCTTCTGAAATTACAGCAAGCTGTTGTGTGGTGTTTTCACAATGTAACTGGGCTTTTATGGAAAGAGAAATGCAATAAAAATCCGCTGAACAAGAGAACTGAGAAAATGTCAGAACCTTGCCTTCGCTTTGCAAATATTGAGAACATTCTGTAAGCATAACAATCTGTAAGATTTTTAGCTTATAGCTATGGGGTTTGTTTTCATTCTTGTAATTAAGATTGTTAATAAATCTACTTTAAACTTGATATCAGATTTGGGAGAATAAATTACATGGATGGGCTTTGTGGAGCTGCCCAAGGCTCAGCTTTTCCTTTAAGGTCATAAGTTGCCTGCTTTTAAGATGCTCCTGAAACCAGTTTTGTGGGTTTGCTGTCTGTGACTGGTTTAAACCGTTCTGTTTAGAAATTAGCTCAAAGAAACAGGTAGTTCTAATAATTTCCATGATGCAGATTTGCATATTGATTATTGATACAAGGTATTCTGTTCTGTTTTCTGGCAAAAGATTTTTCCTGCAATGGTTTTCTTGAGAGAGTTGCATGACAGAGTGTGTGTGTTTATTTTTATTATTGCCAGTCCTCTCTGTCAGGCTCTGGTCTTAAAGAAATGTCCAAGATGAAGAAACAGGGCTAGCTAGGATGGTTAAAATTTCCTATATAAGGTAAACAGCAAATTTGAGCTGATGTCTGTTGTAGCATTTGTGTAAGTAAAGGAATTTTACAACCTTTATAAAATCAAGGAGTGACTTTTTTTCTTCACCTTGTGTAAATTCACATTAGGACGTGATACAAAGAGGCTGTGGTGATGCAGACCGACCAAAGATTAGACTGCAAGTGGTGAACTTCATGCTCTTGAGGTCTCTGTGTACAGTCTCATCTAGAACTGACTCAAGTCTAATTCCATAACTACTTCACCTTTTTTCCCTGTCCTTTTCTCCCAAGTGTCTGTTCACTGTCAAATGAAAAAAAGTTGTGTGTGATTTCTTGAGGTCTCTTCTACTTTCACAAATTGTGGGGGTTTACCTCTGGTTTGTTGCATGGAAGTGAGTAAACTGTGTGCAGGGTATGTATATATGCTATGACTTGTTAGGCAGCAATGTGTGTGTGTCTGTATTTATATATGGTTCCTAAAACAAATGGAAGGAATATGTATGGATGGGACTTGTAAGGGAGGCTTGCAAGTTTTTTTTATTTCTGTTCCGCTTGGTGGTCAGCTTAGCACTAAGGCTGTCTACAAAGTTCAGTGCTGCTGTGGCTGTACAGGTAGCATTTTGTATCTGGTGTTCAGTCATCCAAGTGAAAAATAAAAAGCCAACTTCATTTCAAACTGAACTGAAGCAGAGATGCTCAAGTTCAGGGATGAGGAATGTGGGCATATAAAGCCTGAATATAAGATGAAGTTTACAACAGTACTGCAAAACTGGAGGGGACAGCAGTGACTTCCACTTGTCTGCTACTTTACATGGACTCAGTCCTGTATATTTTGTCAATCTTTGTGCACCTACTTATTTTTTTCTGTGTGATCAGAATTAAGCTGATGGACACCCCTACCTTCCCCAACACACACACTAAAAAGCAGATTCCCCCCCCTGGGGGTTTGTTCTAGAATCCTGGAAAGCACATATCTGAAAATGCTGTATGGAAGAGTATTTACACAGACCCAGATGTAATCTAAAACGGAACGGTACCAAATAGGTCAGGAATGCTTTCTGTATGCTGAACCTGTGTTGAACAGTATGGAAGAGCTGATTATTTCCAGTCCCAAAGGAGTGGGGGTTGGTGCTGATGAACACTGTACATGAGACACCCCTAATGCTGCTTTTGCCTTGAAGAACTTCCCTGCTTGCATGCGTGTGTGCCTATATAGCACCCAGTCTTAAACTGCCTTTTTTCACCCTCTTCTCTGCTGGGAGATTAAGAATATGCGTGTGTGATCTGCTTGGACTAATCCTGCATCAGTGTCCGGTGTGCTGTGCTGCCTGTGGCACTGATCAATAGCTGATGTTTCAGAGAAACCCAGAGTATGATGCCTCAGCTGGGTGCCTTGTGTCAGGGAGAAATCCAGCCCTTCTGCCAGCTGCTGCTGACAGTGGGCTTTAAACCCAAAGGCATGAGAGAGGATTATTGCTCTTTCCTTGCATGACTCCCAAGCATTAATGGTCATAAATTTTGGGGATATTTTAAAGGCACCTTGATTGTGTGGGACATCTCTGGTCAGCAGTGGATTGCATGAAGAGGTGGTTGAATTCTGCATTGAATACTGTCTTCTCTAGTTGGCCTTAAGGTTTCTTGTCTGGGGCTGGTGAGCGTGAGCTGAAGAGTGAAAGCTCCGAGACTGGACTCGGTACTGCAGCTGCGTCTTGGTGGCATTAGTGAGCCTGTTACCCTAGTTTTGCACGTTCTGTGGTATACCTGAGGATTTGATAGCTAAGATCCTAATGCCTTCATTGGTCTAATTTCAAAGGTAAAGAAACCAAAAGGTGCAAACAGTAAATAGGGGTAAGTGCTATGTAGTACAGTCTGTATTCTTAATCTTATAAAGAACACTTGTTTCAAAATAAACTGAATTTGTGATGTCAAAGGAAAAGCCTGCTACATTTATATCAAACAGTGATTATAGGATGCTATGGAGAAAAGCAAATAAGAAGAAACTTTCTTCTGTCACTGGTTATATTGTAAAAAAAATGTACCTCTGACTTGTCAGATTCTGAAGTGGTCTTGGCAATGATTCTCTGTGAAATGCACCTCATCTATCCTTCCCTTCTTTTTGCAGTGATGTAGCAGAAACAGCTGCATTTCCTTCATTCTTTCTGTGATTAAGATGTTGCAAAGCCCCGTTTTCTGGGCTATAGGATGCATTTCCCCAGACACACAGCTTTGGGAGCTAGCCCACTCCCACACACTCCTTACATATGTGAACAGTCCAATGTAAATTACTCCATTTCAAGTGACTCAGTACTGCAAAAAATCAGTTCTGTGTGTGTTTGTTCAATTAATAGGACAGGTGTCAGTCAGTCTGTTACATAAAAGATACAAGTAGGTAAATATCAGAGGTTGTAGTTTTAATTATTATTATAAAGCAAGTGTGACTTCCAGATAATATGTACTAGAACTCATTAGTGTGTAGTTTCCTGTACACCTCTTTAGAAAAATATTCATTATTATGCAAATGTCTGGCCTCTGGCTTTGAAGTAATTGTCACATGGAATAATGTGCGGGCCATGGTATTAAATTCTTCAAAACCTAAACAGCTGGGAAATTCATATTGGACAGTCAGATATTGCCTCTCATGATGTCTGTGCCTGGAAGCAAATTTGCTGTCCCTGAGGTTCACGGTCTAGTTTGATATTCCTAGTGAAGGAAGTGGTAGGAAGGGGTACTGGAATAAGGAGGAAGGAGTATAAAGGAAATAGTCTCTGTGATAACTCTGACTAATTTATTAATTTTAGGGCATACTGCAAAGCTAAGGGTACCTCAAGGGTCTTTCAGAAAGGGAGGCACTGGGGAGAGGCAGACATGCATTTGTCAGTATTTATTTTTAGGCATGGAGTTTTAGGGTTTCTTCTGGTTGATTATAGTCTAGTGTGACAGATGTGGTAGGGTTTTATTTCTGCTTACATACCATAGCAGTTCAGAACAACTTGGAGAAACAAATATTAGTGACAACTTGCAGTAGCAGTAAAGCTCTTTATCGTATTTAACCAAGAAATGAGATACCTGTGTGAAGGCATAGATTCAGTACTACAGACAGCTTAAAACATTTACTGCTGCAGTTTGTGGCTTTACAATAGGTTTTGGGGCAGATGAAGGAGCTTTTAATGAGTGTGAGAAATGTGTGTTTCCTCACTATGTAATTCTCTTCGAAGAGCATCATTTGTCTGTGTATGCTTTCAAGTTCATATACTTTTTTTCAAAGGCTTGCTAAAAGGGATATTTAAAATGCAACAGAACCTAGTAGAAAAATAGCTGCTACAGATGAAAGCTGATACTTTATTCTAAAATTGGTCAAGGTTACATGGGTCTAACTGTAAAATAAAGGGTAGAAGACTTCTGGACCAAAGTATCAACTTATTCTCCCAACCTGAAATCCCTTTGTAGTGCAGTATCTTACTGTCATATTTTTTTTTTTCCTACATCAGATCATCATTTCCCTTTTTCTTTGCAGAGGAAAACTGGAAGGGATAATACATCCAATTTTCTTGCCTTTTCTTCCACTGAGCTTTCTGCCTGTCAGTTTACTCCTTATTTCTGTTGTTCTGGCAATGCAGAATCACCCAGAGGTGTAGGACGTGACAGAGGACCATAGTCTGAGGTGGAAATGGCACATGTATAGGGTTACAGACCTTGCTCTCATGCCTCAGGAGCTTACTTCAGCATCTGATGAGAAACAGGCCTGTCTTTGGGCTCTGCTGAGAGGCTCCTGCAACAGTCCCATGGAAGTAAATGCTGGCAAGACAAAGGTCTGTTGTTTTTTTCCCTTTACAGAAGACTGTCACTTCTTCTCTAGAAAAGAATGATCTGGCTTACAAATTAGCTCGTCCTTGCAGCATTAGGAAAAAATAGCACAGTATTGAAGACTGATTCCTTTTCTTGCTAACAGAATTTGATGCATGGATGTCTCTTGAGGCTATCACACTTTGATGGTAATAAGTATGTACTCAGACTTGTGTAGCTATTTTTCAAGTGGGCTGCACTAAAAAAGGAGTTGTATTCAAGGGAGTTGAGTGGCAGGGAAGTAGCTTCAGAGGTCTGATAATATAAAATAAATTGAGAAATTGACAGAGACAAGGTAAGCTTGTTGTGAAAAAACTCATAGGTGGAAAATGAGAATTCTATGTGCTGCAAGCATTTAGTTTGCACTGCATATTCTAAATTCTTTCAGTTCTTTGTTGCATAAACAGCATCCATCTGATAAGACCACTCTCAAAGTGTAACAAGGCAGATTGAATTGCCTGTATTATTTTGGTGTCTCTCTTTTTGAATTTTTCTAATTCAGATGCATTGTTTTCCTTGTTCAGTTTTTGCTTTATCATGTCAAACAAGGTAATGAGTTCTTAAATATCACAGTACTAAACTGAAGAGATTTAAAATTTCTAAGTAAATCCTGTGAACACTTTAGAAGAAAGAAGTTAGAAGTTGGAGAGATCACAGAATTGCTATTTGTTGGGTAAGGGAAGTTGGATTGTAGTTAAATTTTCTGTGAGATGGGCAGAAACTGGTCTCTAGTTCTATTAGCATTCCGTTGGTCCATAATATGAACGTTAAACAAAAACTAGATGGTGCTAGTTCAGGTATTGAAAGTGTGTCCTTTCCACATCAGCCTTGATCAAAATCAATGCAAGATATTAGAAATGAGTGAAAGTCACAGCATCTGTCTCTTTGAAGCTCCACTTTGGGCAACGATGTTATTTAGGCTGATAGCTCACATCCTAATCAATGGGAAAAAACATTGGCAAACTCCACAAGAGATCTTTCTTTCAGACATGTATCTTTTGCAGGTTTTAAGTACTTCCCTCACTCCCTTGTTTCAAAACTCATGTTAATCTTATGTACTGTGTTTTTAGTTTTGTTTGTGGTGTTGTGTTGTGTTTTGTTTGTTTGGTTTGGTTTTAATTTGCCTTCCAAACTGGCATAATTTAGCTTAATTAACTGACTGCTGGAGCTCAGACTTAGCAATAGGAATAGACTGTCTTCAAGCTCCTTTTCCTTTAAGATGTCTGATGAAAGAAAAGGAAGATTAGTTACAGTATGTATGTGTTAGGACTGGAATAAAATCTTCATAAATATTAGGTGGGAAAAATAAATTCATGGATGTGTCCTTTTAAAAGTCAAATGATATGACATAATAGACCAGCTGGCAGAGGATGAAAGTTAAGTATGGGGGAAACCTTTCACCTTGTTTAAACTGTGTGAACTTCATGTACAGTAGAGCACAGTGAAGTGCTAAAGTTGCTGGAAGCGTGTACAGACAAGGGTCTTTCTAGATAAGCAGCTGATTGCTTTTGTGAGAGCCTGGAACTTTAGACCACCCACCATCAAGAATTAATGTTGTTCCTTTTATTTACAAGTAGCTGAATCTAATATAAAGGTGTTTAATACATTGATAGAATCAAAATGAGCCAGAAAATAGATCCTGCATAATGATAGTGTCAGAACTGTGGCTCATGTAGTTGGGGAGGCAACGTTCTTGAAAGATGATAAACTGTCAAATACAAATGTGCATAGTTCTCCCTCTCCTAGCCCACAGCTGTGTTTGTGGTAAGACTTTATAAGATAATGTGGAGAAAACTTCTGCCTCTTGGTCTTCCCAATCTATAATGTGGGGCAATATTCACTTTACAAAGCATTTTGGGACGTCTAAAGGAGAGTTGAGTCGCATTACCTGAAAATCCCATTTTCTTAATATACGTTGTAGTCAATAATGGCATAAACACAGTGTCCTTTTGCTAGTCTTCTCTACTTACCTGTCTTTACCTAACTTGCAGGTGATATATTTTTCAGCATGTAGCTGTAGCTATTAGACTTTTTTTTTTTCCAGTGTGTATAAGCCTATCTCTTTATAGAGTAGCATATTAGCTTCTGATGATGGGAAATAATAGGGGGGAAAGCTGCAGCTCTTTGATTCAGGAGAAGCGGGTAAAGTGTACAAGAGCAATCCAGCTCCCTCGCTTACTGCACAGGTACTGCACAGTCCTGCAGTCCGGTTGTAGAAACTGGCCCAACCTTCTGTATGGTCTGATAGCAAGAGGCATCTCTGGAGCTTTACTAAAAAGTTCAAACGAACAAAAAAACCCTTGGTCTGAGTGTGTGTAACATGGACTGCACTGCTTGGTTTGCTGCTGCAGTTTTTCATTTCAAGGGCTGATGTCTCCTCTGGACGACTTCTTTGCTGTTGCCCTGTAGGGATGAGAGTATTGGAGACACGTACCTCCCAGTTTTAGGTTCCACTTGCTGCTTCTTGCTTTCCCTTCTGTATCTGCAAGTTCTTGCAGTGCTGGTTTCATTTTTTGTGTGTGTTTCTTGTTGCTATAAGTAAAATAGAAGTTAGGACTGAAAAATACTTACGAAAGATGAGAAATGCTTGTTCTAATCTTGCAGACTAGAACTCAAAAGAAAATACAATGCAAGCATTCACCTCATGAGGAAATCTGCTTAAAAGCTGAAGTATATGCTTGTCCTTTTTTCTAATAAAACCCCAACCAACAAACAAAAACCAAACCAACACCTACCAAACCCCTCCAAAATATTCTCTGTATAGTCTGCCAATGACTGTTACTGTTCCACAGATGGCTTTTGGGTTTTGTACTGAAGTACGGACAATTTCTGTCCGTACAAACATTGATGCATGCCACAAGTAGTGACTGGGTTGGATGAGTGGAGAACAGTGTTGTGCAGGACCCAAGGTGTGTGTGGAAACGGGTAAGCCTGCTCTGGTGCTCTCTTGTGCTTCTGGGGAGCAAGGACAGCCCTGTAACTTTCTCTGACCTCCATCAGTTGTACGCAGTGATGATGAAACAGTAACTGCTCTACCTCCCACCTTCGCTCTCACCTTTCATTCCTTCTGCCTTGGTGATGCATCATGGCTAATAATGTTGGCTGTGCAGTAAAAGCCAGTGACTGTGAAGTGCAGGAGGACTTGTTTATGAGATCAAGGCTTCAGTCCGAGGTGTTTTGAATGTTTCTGAAGAGGTGCACGTATAAACCAATTAAACATGCTAATTAGATGATTTTATTAGGTGTCTTCAGAGTAAACCTCTAACTTATTTCGTAGACTTAATGATTTTGAATGAGGGAGTAGGGTAAAGGTCTCTGTGTCCTGCTTCTATGAACTCCAGTTGTGGTTACAGTTGCAACTTCTGCAGTCATCCTTGTCAGTAGGTGTACTTCAAATATTCATAGCAAAGCAAAGTTTTGTTTTCATTTTTTTTGCCACAAAACCGGTCTGAACGGGAGATTTGAGATAAGGACTGGTTAGAGGAGGGCTGAGTCTATCCTTTCTCAGCACTCTCTAGTACTGTGTGCACCACAGTTAATGCTGGTAGATGTACTTTGCGTATGTAGGGTTTATCAGGCTTGCATCTGTTCCTGGGGTCAGGAACATAGCCCCTCTCCCCCAGCCCAATCCCTGATGAACTCCAGCATATACTGTTAACAACCTCATGCTGCATGCAGTGCTCTGGACTGTATTGTAACTGGTGACCAGTTGGGCATGTGCCTGTTGAAGAGGTGATACAAAGACTGTTAGAGTGCTCCTTGGAGAATACAACAGGATGTAATCATGTTTCTTCAAAGCTTGAATGTGTTTTTAGCAAACTTAAAGGATGTGCAGATATCATGCCCAAATTCTTTTGGGAATTTGGATTGACTGATTTTTCTTCTGAAAGAGAGTAATATGCTGAAATTATTTTTTGCTAATTGATTTCTATAATGACCTTAATTGTCAGCAAAAGATATCTTTAAAGATTAGTAATCTCGAGTGTTTTTTACATTATTGCAGTTAATTTCTATTCTTATATCTAATTTTACTAAACTAGAATATGGATTCCGATTTTTTTTTTTTTGTCGCATCTAAATGAAAACAGTTGATCTTGATTTCTGTTTGATGGCTACGTGAAGGATATTTGGTTTTATTTGTAATATAGTGTCTTCTCCTTTGCAGATAATGTCAAAGAGAATATAAACCAACATTGTGAGGCTTTAATAGGTTAGTTTCATCCTTAACATGAGAGGAAAACTTGATCGTGCACTTGAGCAAATTGTTCAGACTTAAGACTCCAGTATCTGAACTCTTGTGTGTCTACAGTCCAAGCACCTTGTCAGTTATAATGCTTTGCCACATATGCTATGGTAACGGAGAACATTATGTGGTTAAATCCTTCTGAAATCCAAGTTTTCATGAGGTAGATGCAGGCAGTATGTCAGATGTTTGAGTGTTGAACTTTGTAAGCCACAAACTATTCATAACCATTGACGATAACTTAATATCCATGGGCTTTTCCCTTTTTGGCAGCCTGCCCAGATTCAGTAATGATGAGCAGTTATCTTTGCAACCTTTCACATTGTTGATAGTGATTAATAACGTGTTGTGCACACTTCCATTGCATCGAATACTGATTTTTGGGGTAATGGAAAAAGAATATCTAATTGGGGAGCTAATGTAATTCACATCACACTTGATAATTTGAGTAGTGGTTTTGGAAAAGCAAGCACAGGAGTAGTAGTCTAGTGTGTGTGGGTTTGGTTTTGTTTTGTTTGTGGGTTTTGGTTTTTTTTTTATGTAGTTATGGGGGTAGACTATTAGGTTGTCAGGTTCATTTCTATCAGTTTCCCAGTCCCTGAAATACTAGCAGATGAACATAGAAGCTTATTTTTAAATGTTTTTATTGTGAGAAAGAAAATCCTCCTTTAAATCACTAGATGCCTCATATCCTTTTTAATGTTAAAACATGAAGTGATAAAGGTAGCAAGGCTTGCAAAACCAAGAAGACTGCACCTCAGAAGTCTTGTTTTGTGGTCAAAACCTCCTTGAAATTGCCAGTGTGTGTAGTAGATGCTTCTCTCGCACAATGTGTAAAAAGTGTGAAACTGATGATTGGAAATTAAAAGATGGGTACTATTTCCCCACTTGGGTGCCTTTCATGTAATTACACTTTCTTCAGTTGTTGTAATATTTTTATCTTTTTATTGATGGTATTTCACCTGAAGCTTAACTTTCCTTGCTTTTGAGTAGCACTGAAGTAGATCGTGGCTCGGTGTGTTTTCTCGAGAGAAACTGAACTGTAAGTTAAGTTACCTGTGCTGACTTTTCCACAACATTTGTTTTTTTCCTGAAATGGATAATGGTAGCTTTTCTACCTCTGTAATTGTCTGTTAAACTTCTTCACCTTTCGGGATTCAAGGGTAGATTTTTGTGTTGTTTGAGCTGCACTATTTCCTAATGCAGATCCTGTCATTGTTTCACGATTTAGACAATATCTGTGTATATATTAATTGCCATTCATGTGGTTAGGGCTTGACATCTTTAACTAGTATTCCTTCTGGTTTGTGTCATGGCTACTTCATTACCCGTGTTGAATTACGCTATCAATGTTTGCAGGAGTCCAGTCTTTGTAGTCACTCTGTGGGGAATTTGCATGGAAATTGATGGGGGATCTGAGTGAGGAAAAGATGCTTGAGTTGGCATCATCTGCTCTTTCAGGCAGGCGAGCATAAGTGGTAGAATATATATATTTCTAACTGCTAATATACTGCTAGGGCAATCAAGGGGATGATTCCTTCTGTGATCTAAGTGGTTAGGTGGGAGGAGGATATCTGTTCACTCAAGAGCAGTGCAGATATTTATCAAAAAAAGCTCTGGATAAAAGCAGGTGCCAACAGAGAAAATGCAGGAATATTTCAGTAAAAAAAAAAAAAAAAATCACAACACAGTAAAAATCTTTATATAAAGAAATGCAAGCAACGAGGAGGAGGGGTAGAAGTTTGCTCCCTTTTTCTCACTGCAGCCTTGGAAAATAAAAGTTGAATAACAAACCTTGTGCCACATGGAGAGAAAATGCCTTTGGAACAAATTAATTTTGCAGATGCACAATAACAGCAGAGAAACGATATTGTGATCTTGCTAAAAATGATACCTATTTTTGCTTACTCTTACACTGACTATTTGTCTCTATCCTGTGTTTCAGAAGTGTACACACAAGGAGGATGAAAACCAGTGTTAAATGGCTGAACACTCACCTAACAGCCTTCAACTTTGCATTTTATTACATCCCACAACCTTTATCTTTGTTCATCTAAATAGGTGGGAAGGTCTCTGGGACAGGTACCCCATTGTTTCTTTGGGACATTACACACCAAACTTAAATCACAAACAAAGGGTGGTGGGTTTGCCTGGATCTTCTTGTCCATAAAGATGCACCAACATGTTTTAAATAAGTTCTTGTCTCAGCTCCTTCTCTGCTGAGTTTGTGAAGATGGAGAAGCAGGAAGCTTGGCACGGAACAGTTTTGGATGGCTTACTGTATATTTTCAGCTTTGGGGTGAGGTAGATTACCCATGTTTATACTGCACTACCACATTGATCCATCCCAGACCGAGCAATGAAGCATGATAACTAGAGAGAGATGGGGGGGGGAAAAAGCTGAGGAACTGTTGTTTTATTTGGTTTTCAGTGGAGGGAAAGGGTTTACAGCTTTTTCACACTCTAATTTCCATTTTACGGGAGACTACCAGTGGGGATATTAAGGCCTGTGTTATTTCTCTGGGTGCTTGGAATTCATATGTCCAGATTAAACTCTTCCTGTTCTGCCATGGGTTTCCCAGTGTGATCAAGAGAAGAATTTTCTCTTTAACAAAAGAATGGTCTTGTGATTATGATAATGCACTCTTAAAAAAAAAAAGTTTTCTCATTTGAAGCCTTGCAAAAGGGTCTTTATTTTGCTCTCTGTTCCTTTTAGACTTGTATTTGAACTACCCTTGTCATTGTTAGACTCAGGATAAGATCATAAAATATATGCAGAAAACACTGAGGAAGGTGATGGACAGTGGCCATACTTGATGAAGACCTGCTAGCACATAAATAGGAAAAATACTTTCCATAAAGCACTAGAGATTTCTAGTTTTGCCTTTCCAAAGACGTTCTTTCCCCAGAAGTACAGTCATTTGCCATTAATAGATGAGAGACAAGGAGCAAAGTCCAGAATAACATGAGAAGTCCTGTAAATATCAGCTGTGAAACGCTGTTTGCTTTTTCTGTCAGAAATAGGAATATTTTCATTAAATTGCTTAGAGATGAGTACTGTGCACAGGAACAAGGCTGCAAGTGATTTGGAAACCAGAACTGGCCCATCCCACTGTATTAGCAGAGTGTACAACGGTCACATTGCTTCCAATGGGATAGTAGCAGGCTGCTTCTTAGCCATTTCAAGTTAATAGCTTAGTCTGAAATGCTCCTACTCAGTTGAAAAGATTCCCTATCTGATAGGGAATTGTTAATTTGCAGTATTGGTTCTGACAGTTTGTTGGTTTTGTTTTATTTTGTTGTATTTTTAAGAATTGTTTTCTTAATGAATTCAAGAGCAAGTGTAATGCCACTGGATAGTGAGTTCAGGGTCTGTTGCCAGCTGGAGCATTCAGATGATTGCACTAGAGGCAACTTTACTCGTAGAGAAACTTATGCACATTATTGTTCATATTTCACTACATAAAGGAGTCCATTGTAGTACTAGGAATTCATTTAAAATATACAGTGTTGACAGAGGAAAGGAAAAGCCAGTAGATTGAAAGAGAAAGCTTTTGCTACTTGTAGCTAAAATACCTGTCTCGAGGAAGAACAACCTGTATGACTTGTCCTTGCACATGCATTTTTGAAAGCTGATATCTGTACCTGATGATGTTCTTATGCTGGGTCCTGCAAGGGTCTTTCAGTAACATTGCTGATACTGAGCTACAGGCATCTCACTTTGCCTGCTTCTGCTGGTGCTGCTGAATGAAGAGCACATCCAGGGCTTGCAGTAATTCCTCCTGTGTGGCTTCAACTGTCTTTTCTAAAGCAGTTAATGATTTCTGGTGAAACTGTCATCTTTTCCCCCTTTGTAAAGGGCAGCGTATTGCATTATTCCTGTGCACCATAAGTTGTTTGGTCTGGCTAAAATTTCCCAGCTGAAATGAATGGTGTCTTTCAAAAGAAAAAAAAAACCCAAATGAAACCAACCAACCAAAACCCCCTGACTTTTCCCTTGATTTAGATTACTTTATAAAGCACTTCAAACAATACAGACAAGCATGAGGGCTGTCCATATCTGCATGGATGCAGGAACGTGTGACGTTTACTCCAGGGCTTTATGCTACAAACATAGGAGATTGATGTTCCTGACCAAGATCATCTGGGTGGTGGGTAATGTGTGATTTACTGACACACAGAGCAGCAAGCAACTAATATACTATATGGAACTGTATTGTGTGTCCTTAGCATTCTGGCTCATATCTGAAGCATAGTTGTAAGATGCCTGTGCACTGGGCTTAGTGGGAGTGTGGAATTGAGGGGCTGTGGAGCAGTGTGGGGAGTGCAGGTACCTGCAGATGTGGCTGGTGGTTCATTTGCTGTGACACAGTTTTGTCTGGTGTGGCAGCAGGAATGTGTGTGGCTTGTGAAGGCAGATCTGTAAAAAGAGTTAAATAGGAAAGTATAAAATCAAGGGGATATATTTATAGCAAGCTGAACTAATGTGTGTGATGCGAATGTGTATACACAAATACATATTTGTTGCACAGTTTGGAAGTATAAACCTTCCTGTTATTTTATAAATATTTGTATGTTTCAGCCTTTCATTTTGGTTTAAAGGATGTAAGCAAATAGACTTATTTTTTTAGTCCTTCACAGACCTTGCCAAATTATTACTTTTACCAGCTGTTCCAAATACTGGAAGAAATAATAAGCTTTGGAAATAAAACAACAAAACACCATAAAAATAATATCATAGGTTGTTGCTGCCTTATTCAGTTGTCACTAGAAGATTTGGACAGTTGCACTCTAAGTGTCCACTTATTTTAAGGGTTATAGTTGCAATGAAATAACACGTTTGTCCTTGAAAATCTCTTGCATCCCTCTTTGAGGGAAGACCTGTCCAGCCACATAAGCAACCTATACAGTTAAGAGGCAAGTACTACATCTTAAAAATACTAAAACCTTCAAAAGAAAATCTAGTGTCCTTAACGATAGCTTTCATAGGTTTCTTCTGTGCAGTTGGTTTCCAGAGGCTCTAAGTTTCTATGTATTTTATTGAAGAGCTAGTGGCCAGTTCTAAAAGCCAGTGTACAGTAGAACCCACCTCTGAAGCAAGGCGGTGATGGTGTGCTGTGACCTGTTCTTGGCCTCTACTTGTAATGCAGAGCCTGTGGTGGGGTGCCTAGGTTTTGGCTTTCCAAAAGTTTGTGGCTTTTTGAAACTTCCTTCAGTACTAAATTAGCCCCTTGTTTAAAATATATCAACAGTAGCTGTAGTGGTGTTCACTGAGAACAGGACGGAGTGTAATTGGAAGTTTAGGGTTAAGATTCAGTTTTCTAAACTTCAGATTAAGCTCAGTCGTGTTCTCAGTGTAGAAGAGTAAGCCTAAAGGTTAAAAGGTTAAAATAAGTCATCTTACAGTGGTCACAGATGTCTAATGAAATTGTGAATTTATTTATATAAGTGCACTTTGTTCAAGTGATTGAGTTGGAGAGGTGTTTTAGAGTTGATCTTTCTCGCTATAGGTAGTTCAAGGTAAAGAATATTAATTCAGTAACTTTTTTTTCCTTTTTTCAAGTGGTTGCATCTCTATTCCTGCAGATACTGTTCTGTGTTGTGTTTGGTGGTGTTTTGTTTTGGTTTGGTTTCTTTGGGGTTGTTTTGTTGGGTTGGTTGGTTGTGGGTTTTTTTGCGAATGTTCAGGGTTTAGTGGGTGGTTCTTTTCTCTGGTATTTTCCTTGCATTAGCAAAAGCATAAAGACTGGTTGGTTTACTTGGTCTTATGCTTTCGTTTTGGTCTGTTGCACGCTAAATTATTAGCAAACTAATAAGTGGTGTTGATAGTTTTGCTAATGGTGCGTGTGTGCTCTTCCTGCAAATAGGAGAAATATGTAGATGCCAATTTGAAGAGATGGGAGAACCTGGATGATGAAGCAAATGATCACTATGTAATAACAGTCTAGAAAGTAAACCAATGTGTGTGATTTGGTTTGGTATGTGTTCTCCTGTGAAGTTTCTTGTGCCCTGACACTCATTTAGTGTTAAAGGATCTGTCTGATAGTTTAAGGAGGTCCAGAGGCTGCTTGGATTTTGGTTGGTCTGAGTGAGCCCTTTATCGTGCTTGTTTTCTGGTTGCAGTGACATGCCCGTGTTTGTGGTGTCTTTATTTGTAGTTCTTTTTTCTTACGGTTTATGCCATAAGTACCTGTAGTAGCTTATGCTTATTTCAGCCCTTAGCCAGGAGTAAGACTTAATCATCCCTTATGTGAAGAATTTCATGTTCCTATGGGAAAATAAGACCTCTATTCTTACCTGAATGTTGCTTTTGATACATAACCATGTAACTTGTGATTGTGGAACAGGGACTGGCCCTGAAGATAACTAAAGGACCCAAGTTTTATCTAAAACACTTCTTCTGTGACAGAAGCTCCTAGTCAGAACTAGGCTAGTGCATTTTTTTCCGCGCTCCTTCCAATGTAGGCTGAATTATGAATTTGGAACACCTTCAGTATTCCTTTTTGCACAACAGTGATATAAATGTAAGGTAAATGCCCTACTCCTGTCTTTTTATGCTTATTTAAGATAAATTGTTTCTCCCTGCCATAACAGTGGATGTGAAGATCAAATGCACAGATTTGAGAAACCTCTGCAGCTGCTCTCAAACTTTAACTGCAGTCACTCTTAACTGTCAAGTTAAAATAATTATTCTTTCTCATAGGAGTTAAAATAGCTTTGCTGGTGGAAAAACTATGAGCAAGGGCAGTATAATTGGCTTGGCACCCTGAAGTCTTTTATTTAGTGAGGTTTCACACTTATGCCTGTGCAGTAAGGCTTATCTGTATGCTAGATCCTGAATGTGGAATGAATAGTCCTTTGTGTAAACACAAACAGATAAAATTTTATCACTTAGTACAGCTATTTTCGTGTAGCAAGTTGCATCTAAAACCCACAATGACTGATTAAGGAGGAGATAGGTTTGAAGATGTTAGTAATAGCTTAAGAGTGAAAATGTTAACACAGTTGTAGTCAAGAAAGGACTGTAAATAATAAGGATATTCAGAGCTTATGACAAAGGTTAAAAGAAACTTGAAACAAGGGACCTGGTGATAGTTTTGGAAACACATTGTCCTGCTGCATGCTGCTGTGTTTTGATGTGGCCTCTCTAACTGTTTGTTTGTTTGTGATAGGACCATGGCAGTCTCTGTTTTCCTGGCTAATGTACACCTTCTGTGAAGTTGCTGTCCTTGACTTGTTTTTAAGTAGCTTGAACCTATCACACTTGTGATTTTCAGATTTGATCTCCATGTTTGACATGGTTTTCGGCTGGGGAGTGGGAGCATTCGTTAAGAGGGCAGTGATACGAAGTGCTCCACTGTGGAGCTGTTGGTGTGGTTTACCATCATTAGAAGGTCCTGCCTGTTGGTATAGAGCCGAGTGATCAATCGCAGTATGGCCCTGAATCGCTGTCATTCTGCTGGCGGCCAGTGGAAGATGTATTTTCTGGAGGAAAAGGCAGCATGATGTAGGACTATCAACTTACTTGTCATATTGAAAATCTAAATATCTTGTGCGTGTTTAGCCGAGGACAGAGATGCACAAACACGTAGGTGCCAGTACTGATGCTAGGGCACAGATAGTCACTGCTGTGAGATGCTGTTAAAGGGGCCGTGGTGCTGGTAGTTCACAAATCCAGATGAAGGGACCCCTTTGTCACCATGAAACAGCTTTTCCCAGTCTTTTTTTTAACCTTTCTCCTTTATCACCCCCAAATAATCTTAAAGCACACGCTTTAGTGAAAGTGTAAATAAGCAACAGTTTGGGAAACACATTTATTAAAACTGTTCTGTGCGGTTTTGTTCTGTCTTGGCTATGATGAGGCAGGTAAATGGATGGGCACAAGTTGTCCAAAAGCTGGTGCTTTTCTTTGGACTTAAGCATGGTCCTTCTGAACTTGGCCCCTCATTCTTGACTGACAGCTGACAAAGGAAGAATCTTAGAACACCACAGCATTTAAAAAACCCAAGTGTTTCATTTTGCAAAGCTTATGAAGCTGGTGCCAAGTTGTTGAGGATATTTGACCTGGACTTGGCATTGGGGGTGCTCTCCATGAATTAATTTAGTGCTTGGTAGTATCTGCTATCTAATTGTGCAGAGTAGATGTGTAATGGACTTGTGAGCCAGCATCTGAGACAGAGATGCTTCTGGGTAAGAGAAAGCTTTTTCTCCTGTTTACTGATGGGTTAGCTTCTGTATTTCAGATGTGTACACAGGTATTCCCCTCTGAACTGGGTATTTACAGTCCTGCAGAAATATTTATAAAGCACTTGAATTCACCGTGATCTTAACAGCTTGGCACAAGCTCTAGGGAACTGCTGCTGCTTGGAGCACTAGGCTGCCTCCTTTCTTGCCTTTACTGATTCACTACATGTCTCAAATTTATGTCTATTATAGAAATGCAAATGGTAATACCACCTGACCAACACCAAAAAATTGCCTTTCCTGTTGGCTTCATAAATACCACTCCCTGCTTCCCGTGGGTCAAGTAAAATAACAATCCTGGCTCTGTACAAGAAATTAGTTTCAATTTCCTTTCTCTTGTTGCTGTCTAGATGCTTACTGATTTGTTGTAAAGGATGTGGGGTTTTTAGACAATTTTTTTTTCCTCCTTTAGCTATTTTTTATAAAATAATGCTTTGCACTTTCAGAACATTTAAACTGTTACCTTCAGGTTTTTACCCGGTATGTCAGATGTCTCAAGCTTTCCTGTTACATGCCAGCATAAAACCAGCAATTTCTGAATGAAAGAAAGAAATGACACAGTAAGAGAACTCATGTTGTAAATCTCATGGTCTAGTTTGGGTCTGTACTCCTGGTAAGAAATGACTCAAACATGTTTAAATTGGGAATAAAAAGCAAATACAAGATAAAACACAGTCTTTTGGAACTGTCCTAGCAGCTGTTGTTTACTGATTAGTGGCTTCTAAAATGCAAACTTCATTATCAGTAATGATAACTGCTGAAAATTGCTTGCTCTCAAAATAACTATTACCACTTAGCTTGAATCATTTTGCAGCTATCTCTAGCTATTTAAGATCAAAATAGCCCTTAATGGACTTCAGTAATCAATAGTCCCAAAGACTTCTCAAGATCTGGGCACATAAAATATTAATAGTTTATATTTGTCTTTTAAGAATCTACTCCACATTGTTAACACATTGCAAAGTGCTAAGATTGCAAAGTGCTTCTATAAAATGTTAAAATGCTTACAACAAGCACAGGATGCTTCTTTTATGTATTGATGTAAATAAATGCTATTTCCATTCTGGTGAAGTACGTAGTTACTTTGAGTTCAATGTCGAGTTTGATTTGCTGACGAGCTCCTTCTACCACAGGATGTAAAGGTACACCTTTAAAAATGTAATTTTCTGCCTATTTGAAAGTATGCAATATTTCCCACATAAAGGAATTTCTTCAGCATGCTTACTGGACAAGCTTACAGCAAAATATCTGCTCAGGGTAATTTGATTTAATCTAGGAGCATGAGTAAGGTGTATGGTTAATGCTTGTAGCTGGTTAAAGCACTACGTGCTGAGTAGGAAGAGGAGCATTAGCAGGAGTGGAGGTTGATGGATATTGGGGTACACTTCTGAAATCCCACAGCAACTCAATCTGTTGCAGCTGTCAAACTTTTCAATAGAAATGGGAATTTGGAGGGGAATTTTGAAAAGGAGACCGTGGTAGATATGCAACTGAATAGTGTGTGCCTGGCATGCAAGTTAAAAGTAGTAAAACAAATTGCTCTGGAATTCCCTGGCTGTGTGCGTATGGGAAAAAAAAAAATGGATGAGAAGTATGGAGTTATTGCAGAAGAATGGGCAGCAGTTAGCTACTGCAAGGAGATTTTAAAGAAACATAGATTGGCATGTGTTGCAGTACAGGTGCATTAGTTTTTGTTTGGAAAGGTAGATACCAAAATGTATTTAAGGGAAGAATAAAGAAGCTAAGGACTTGAGCTTACAAGGAATACGTGGGAGTCTTCACCTAATCATGTTATGGAGTTAAGGTGACTGATTTTCTCAGATCTTACTACAATGAATGCGCACACTTTCCAATTCCCTTTTAGCATCCCGTGTCTAGTAAATGAGATTGTTTACACCCTACTAAAACGGAATAGGTTTCTTTTCTCAACTGGAGACTGAGCAGCTCAAAAGAATGGTGTCTGTCTTAAAAAAAAACCTACAGGCACGAACATTCATGGGGAAATTGCTATTGATCAAAAGAGCAAGATGCTTATCTGGTCAGCTTTCTGCATTACTCTAACAGCTATTTTAGTCACACTGGCAATTTTTATTTAATGGCCTCTCAATCTTCATTCTGTGTACAGAAAATGAAAATTATTATGATATTTTTGTTTCATTGATATTCAGCTGTTTTCAAGGTGGAATGAGGGATGAAAAAAAGGCAAAATTCACAGCTCCTCCTAGACATGGCTTGACTGTGGCACTATTTGAAGACCTTTACTTGGAGCATATGGTGTGAAATTGCTGCTGATTTGGATGTCTTGGGTTTAAGCACAGAAGCAGATACCATCAGTCAGTATCTGTCAAAAATTGAAACATAATGGAGTGAGCTTTCACTTGAATACCTACTGAGTACCTGTCCCTCAAATGTCACCTGCAGACAAGATGAAAGTTTTTGGTTTTGTTTTTGTTGTTTTTTCTTTTTCTAGTGGCAGACTTGTACTGGAATCCAATAGACCCTTTAAGCTTGACCTTCTTTTTTCCTCTTAAGCAATTTTATAATATTATTTATATTGAATTGCACTTAGTTGGAAAGAATAGGAAAGGGAGTTGAGAAACCATCCCATCCATCTTTCAAAGCTAGTTGATTTTGAAAGGCATTCTGATGTTTTAAAACATCATCACTTGGCTATGCAGCAGTCATGATGCCAACCTGCTTCTAGGAAACTTTAAGGGCACCAGTCAATTTTTGTTTAATCTGTTTTCTCTCCCCACCCCTTAATAAGGCAGAAAAAAGCTGTTAGTCTGCCAGCTGAATTTCTCTGCTGTAACGCTTCCCTTGCTGCTCTGGATTGTAAACACCGGGGTCGTTATCATCTCCCTCCTGCTGTCAGTGCCATTAGAGAGGTTTTAAATAGTAGCGGCGCGATGCTGGCTGCTGTCGAGATTCAGAATCCTGTTATGACTGTAAACTGTGAACTGTGAAATATTGGAGGACAGAGGTTGAGAGAGTGTTCTGCTTGATCTACCTTAGATCTGGCTTTCCTTTTGCTTTGGAGGAAAAAGGCTGGCTCTCCTAGTTTAAAAAGGAAGGAAAAAAAAAAAAGTAAAAAAGAAAAAGGAAAACCCTGCATGTGTGTGATACAGAACTGGATTAAATAAAGCCTCGAATAAATTTCCTTTCTTGTGTATTAGTTCATTTCTGGCTGATGTGCAGAGAAAACGTGGTTTTGGGAGTGTAGCAGCAAGCACTGCAATCTATTCCATTGGCATCCAAGAGCAGTACTTGCATAAAACACTTAAAAAATATAATTCCCTGCTATCTTCCCCTTTTGTTATAAAAGGAGGTCACTTCCTTCCAAGCTGTTATTGTAGTTTGCCTATTTGTACCTGTAAGGAGATCTAAATAATGCTTGGTGGAGGCCTTAGTTCATATTTCTGCTGAGAAAATCCTCTGTGCTCTTTTAAGATGGTCTATGCAAGTGACTTAAGTTTGTCTTACTAAATATTTGTATTTTTCATCTCTCTAGTGTAGCTGGGTAACTTTACATCCCAAATGATGTAAATTTTTTTTTTCTAACCACTTGAGCTTTTCTTGATAGCACTGTCTATGTCACTTCTGCTGCTTTGCTTGTGTTTTCTAATTCAGAGACATAAGCAGTTGCTTGAGCCTCTGCTGTCAAGCCTTTCTGCCAACGTGTCTGGCAGCTGAGGATCTCCTTCAGACCAGTTTAGTGTTTGTAAATAGGTTTGATGCAAGTCATGTCACAGTGAAAATAATGAAAACCCTCTATTAAGAGCTATGCTAGTCCAATGATCCTGATAAGATTGCTTCATCCCTACATCAGTGTAATTTAGAGAAATAGCTGTGTTGTGAATGGAATTTAAACAAGAAGCCCCTACGGAAAAAGGGTAGTTAAATTAAAATGATGTTTAAATCAGAATAGTACAGAGAAGACGTGGAATATAAATCAACTCCATTAATGGCAAGCAAAGCTAGTTTTGGAGAGCACAGTGTTAAGTGAGAATATTCTACCATGGTTTGTTTGTACCTATGCATTTGTAATGTGTCTATCTTAATTTTTTTTCACTGTGTGGACTTGGGGTGTTATTTATCCTGACAACATCTTTTTAAATAGCTAAAGTCAGTTTGACTGCTAAACTTAAATTTAAGAACTACTATCATGCAAGTAGGGGAGAAAAATCTGCTTATAAAGACTTAGTAGACATTAATAAACTGTAGAATCTTTAATTCTGTAATATTTTTATTTCTCAGGGGTTTTATTTATTTCAGATATTCTTATCTGAGCAGAAAGGTGATGTGAATTGTTTGACTGGGGAATGAACCTGTACTGTGTATCAAACAGGATATGAACACATCCACCTCACTCCTCCACATAAGAAATAAGGGACCCAGATTTGTCTTGATTGTTCTGAAGCAGAGACACAGATATGTGGGAAATCTGTGTCAGGTGAAAGCATCTCTTGTGCCTGCTGTGACACATGGCTTGCAGCCGGTCCTTGTATACACCAGCTATCTGCCCATCGCTGGTGAGGAAGGACGTGACCAAGTACTGAGTGTACCACCCAGGCAGCTTTTGCATGTCCCTCTGTGGTCCTGGTCACAGCTCCTCATTTTATCTGAAGGGATTGTTGTCATGGCACATGGATTCCTTCCTCTGCTAGGCTCATAGAGAGTTTCCCCTGCAAGGGCTTGACCTACACAACATGCGTGAACCAACAAAACTTGACAGGGGCATTTTAAATAGTGTCCACCCCAAGCAGTTGGAGCTCCAGCTCATTTCTGGCCTTGGCTGAAAGGGTCTGGAAATGCTGGGCTGCTATTGCTGTTGTGCTGGAGAAAGGAGACTGCTTGTGCACAGCTGGGAGTCCCTGGGGTGCTACAGGGGGTTCTCTGCTCACCGTAGCCTTCACTGTGTGGACTTGTAAAAAAAGAAAATAATTCATTAGGACTAATCCTTAGACTTCATCTTGCAAGTAATATGGGATCAACAGCTCTATCAACACTTAGAAAATGTGACAGTGCATACTGGGGGAAGGGGGTGTTTTGTTCCTTTGTTCCTTTCCCCGCATATTTCTTGCTCTATGGCATGGGTTATTAGATTTACAACATCTTATTGACTGGGAGGAGGAGAGGAAAGTATGATCATGATAGAGATAAAATGATAAATGTTAATCATCTGCATGTAATCAATATTAAATTCTCTCATGGTTGATTAGATATCCCAAAGTTGAGTTTGAATTTTACACATTTATGTACTATAGAAATGCAGTCGGCTCCTAGATGCAAATGAACTGTAATTGCAGCTGAAGAGATCTGAACTTGGAGGCTGAATGTATCCTCTTGACTCCTTTCTCATAAGGTGACAGTTGGGTGTTCTTTTGTTTATCATTCAGCTGACACTTTGCGTTGTAAACCTTCCTCTAGAGTTGGTATGCTGAAGACTCTAGCTTTAATAATGTATTGAGCTAATATTTTATACTGTGGCTGATCCAAAATGTAACTTCTCAGCTGGATATCAATGTGTCAGTGAATAACAGTTTAAGACACTTCAGGAATCTTTTGATATCTTGTTGGCTCAGGATTTTAGCTAGTCTGCTTTAAAGAACCATTGTTTTTACTTGTCCTTGCTTCAGTTTCATGCATTTCTGTGATTCCATCTCCTAGCTTCATCTGGTCATCGGAACCTTCCTGTAGGGACAACTTGCTCTGCTGATGCCAGCCCTTAGCTGGGCAGAGGCCACTGCCAAGTGCTGTTGAGCAGCACCTTCCCAAGGACTCCAGTTCTAGTTCTGCTTGAACCTCTGTGTGCAGGAAGATTTGCCATGAGTTTATATATTAAAGACTGCAGAAAGTTTTGATGCTCTTAGAGGAGAAAGTAAGGAATAAATATTTGACACATAGATACCTTTCTGTAAATTGAATCTGAAGCTCATGCACGGTGAGTAGCGTAGCACCTAAGGACAACGTGACGTGGGACAAGGTGGCAGCATGACCTGAACTACCAGCAGGAGGCTCTGATGGATTTAACTATTCTTCTTTCAGTACAACACTTCAGTGGAAAGCAATTTAAGAATCTAACTCTTTGGCCTGAGTCTAAAGTATCCTAAAAGTCTTAATTGCCAAGGGCAAGAGTGGGGACTAAGGCTGACAGGCTGATAGCAACTGGCAACTTTTAGAAGGTTGTTAGCAGCTTGCAGTATCTGTCTCTTCATCTTTGGACACTTTCCCAGTTTCTCTGAAGAGCAGAGATGTGGCTGCAGAGGGTATTTATAATCATCAGCCTGTCAAGAGTTCTTCTTGCCAGCCTGCACAGAGGTTAAAATCTGGATGCTAGCAGCTCGCTGCCCTGGGAACAAACAGATAATGAACAAGCTGGTCCTTCATTTCTATTCAGGTGTTCTGTTTATTTGTGAAGGCTTCATTTTTTCACTTCAACCTGCATCTAGGGAGTGAATCCCAAATGTCTGGTCTGTGATGAAGCAGCTAAGGTGGCCCTCTTCAGGGTGACAAGAGTTTTTTGGGTTTTGTACCAGTCTTTGGTAGTTTAGTCCACTTAAGTTTAGATGACATCTAGTGACATCTTCCCTAATGCATCCAGTGGTGTGCTCCTGAGCCTAAATATGAGTTTCTGGGGAAAGTGAACTCTATTTTGCTGTGTGTTCCTCAGTGATGTATTTCCCATGGATATGTCCTTTCAGATAATGCCGTATGTTGCCTGCCGTCTTTGTCTGTCAAATGATTATGGATATCACTACTCTTTGTTATTCTCTCAAACTTTAAAGGTCACTGCAGTAAGTTTGAACACTTGCTGTTGGATCTTTTTTATTCCTTTTTGGAGTTCTCCACCATTTTTTCTTATGCTGACTCAAATTTGGAAAGTCTTGTCAGCAACCCTAATGTTCTTGTGTACATGGTTTACTATGGTTTTCAATGGATCAAATCTATAGAGTTTTTAATTTTATTTTTTTTTAAGGCAAGAGAACCCTTATGTTCATTAAGGCTATTAGGAAATAACTCCTTTCTGTCTGCAAAGGTATCTGCTGTTGATATGGACATTGTTTTGAACCCACATATTCCTGAAAAGCTGTAACCAAACTTTCCCAAAGTAACCCAGCATGTTTTTCACTTCACTCAACAATGTGTGCTGAAGGAGAATTTGTCATGGAACTTAGGGAGAAATAAATTGTAGTAATTCCTTAAACAAAACTGAGATTTGGGAAGAAACTGAGTGGACTAAACTTCATAAAACTCATTTTTAGGTGACTGCAGTACAGGTGCAATTAAATACTATCCTGATGTTCATTTGAACCTTGTATTTTAGATTATTTATTATTTTGCTTTTGGCAGAATTCCTAATTTAGGTGTAAGCCATGTTCTGGTCCAGTGGTGGCTGACATAACTTATGCCAATCTAGATTCCCAGGGGATAAATCCTCAGCTGGTCTGAACTATTACAGCTTCATTAGTGTGGGTGAGGGATGTCAGGCTATGCCTGCTGATGGTCCAACCCTCTGGCTGTAAAACCTTTGGTGGAGAGCATGGCTCGGTGTTTGTGTGCACGTTCATGCGTATGAACGTGTAGCATATTAAACACCAGGGCTATGGATTTTTTTTTCCTTGTGTGTGTGTGCAGCGTGCAAAGGTAGAGCAGAAAGGATGCTGCATGTGCCTTGTTTTGAAGCGCTAGCCTGGCCAGTGCACTTCTGCTCTCCTGTTGCAGCATGGGACCTTTTGAAGAAGAGGCCAATGTAGTGCTGCCTCAAGCCTGCATTTCAGGCTGAACTGTACAGGAATTGTGGCATGTGCCTTCCCCCTGACAGCACCCTTTGCATGCTTTTTTCTTACTGTTGTAGTAAACCTCTAATGGATTTGACTTGCACTTGTGGGCTTCCAAAATGGGACATCCCTTCCGTGATCTTGCTACATGCCAGTAGGTGCTGCTGAAGGAGAAGCGGCCTGAGATCTAATCTGGCTGGAGCTGAAATGCTTTGATGAACCTTTTCCCTGGAGATGACAAGCTAATGGTTTGCTCACAAAGCCATGCGGCTTTTCCCATTTCTTTCGGAAATGAATAATGCTGGAACGGAATCATATGCTGCATTGTGATAGCCTAATGCTCTTACAGAGCTGTGTGTTATTGCCTGAGCTGCTTTAGTGGACAAATTAGGCATGCAGAATTTCCAGATTTTACCTTATTCAGCTTTTAATTAACTCGGTGTAATAAGCTGTAAGCACATTAATATCAACAAAATACTTTGTACTGTATCTGTTAATATTCAGATGATAAAACCAGAAGTATTGTTTTCATACAAAGACTGATGAAGCTAGAAATAATGGGGGCCTTTTTTAGAAACTTGGAACATGCTTTTGAAGTAATCCTGCATTTTCAATGGTAGATCTCAAAGAATAGCTGTGCAGTGGAAGATGCTTGGATGGGATTTTTACTATCACATGCATAGTGGTAGGTTTTTGTTGTGGGGTTTTTTTTAAGCTTATTTTAAAAACTGAAAGATTGATTTGCATTCACTGGCTTGGACAGATGGTGTGATCCGTAACAAACAACTCAACAGCATACTAAAAAGGATCATTTCAGCACCTATCCCCTCCAAGCAGCTTTTGGCCAAATAATGAAGGAATGCATTCAAAATATTAATATCCTTACCCAGGCCCTTCTAAAGTAAATAAGTTACCTGAGCACTTGCTGGGGGGGCATTTGCATCTCTTCTGTGTGAGCTGGAGTTCGGGCTGCAGCCACTCACCGCAGTCTCTGCCCTCTGCTGTCCACAGATGGATGTCTGCAATTGCTTGGACATCTCTATTGGGAAAGGTTTGAAAATACCAGCTGCAAAAGAACTGACTCCTGTGTTTGTAAAAGTCTTTTCATGGGAATAGGGAGTTCTTCACCTGCCACTGGGATTGCTTCCAGATGGGGTTAACCCTGGGGCGGGAGATGCTCCGGTGCAGCAGAAATGAGTAACTGAGAGGGATCAGGGCTTTCCAAACTGCTTCCAGGCACTGGGTACAAATGTGGGTAGCTGTGCTCCATCTTGTATCCCGGCAGGAATGCAGTCATCCTTTGGTTAGCTATTTTGGCTCTCTAAAAAATAATTTTATGGAAATATTTCAAGTCCAGCTTGCTTATTATTAAAAAAAAAAAATCTCCACACCTTTATCTTGTGATTAAAAGATAAGCAAAAAACCATGATTATATTTTCCATCATCTATTTACTCTGGCACGGTTTAGTGGTTTTTAACCATCTGGAGACCATGGAAAAACTCTAAATTTGGAGCTGTTCTCAGTAACCTCCATTCAGTCTCTTTTGCATTGTATCTTCATCTCACATGGAGACTGGAAACACCGGGTCATCAAAGGATTTTTGGAGAGGACAATTGTTTTAGTAATAGTTAGAACTTAATTTAGTAAAAATACTCCTGGAATTCTACTAAAGAGGACATCTGTGGTTGCAAATTAGGAGAAAAAAAGTTTCACATACTGCCAATTGAGCAAAGCTGCAATATGTTCAGAAAATCAAGCTGTGTTTTCTCATTTTTGCACATCATAACCAGTAATAAAAGTCTTTGGGGCTAAATTAGGTTCTCTGTTTCACTTCTGAAACCTCAATTGCTTTTCTATTGTCAGGAGACACACCAGTGCAAACCAACCTACAGAAAATAAGATTTCAGGAAGGTTCAGTGCAGGGATAATTACAGAATCACTTAAGTCCCAACTGAAGCAGCATTTCTTAAGGGTAACTGTACTTCCCAGAAAATGCTTCTCAGTACCCTGCAAACAGTGAAGAAAAGCCCTTGAAAGTCTCAGCGTTGTTTTAAAGAAATGGGATGGGGTTTTGTTAAGCATAAATGAGCCCTAGAAAGCTGCATGCTCACAGAAAGGTATATTTTTGAATAATTTTTTCTTGGGTTAATTCCCAAATACTTATTTTGTACCACCATTGGACAGTGTCCTGGTTTGTGTTTCTGTGAACATGCGTTGCCTTAGTGTCTGATACCAAGCGCTGCTCTTGAGGCTTTTAGATTGGGACTGAAACTCAAGAGTAGGAATTGCAGCTAAAGGTAAACCTTTATTAGAAACATTGTGTAACATCAAATTGAAGATGACAGCTATATTAATGATATTCCATAAAGATGAAAAATGGACATCAGTCATGCTCTTTAAACCAGATTGCATTAAGCATTTGCACCATTCAGCTCATTAATCCTTTGAGGGATTAATCAAAGGATTCATTGACCAATTTCTGAGTTCACTTGAATTGCCTACGCTATCAGGATGCTTGGTTAAAAATGAAAATAATTTTTCTTTTTCAAATCTTACAATTGTTTTCAGCTTGATGTAAGAAACAAGAGAACTCCACATCTGTCCCAGATCTGTTTTCTGGGTTAAGGTTCAGCCAGTGGATATGAGTTTGGGTTATCTGGGTTCATTTCTTATTTCTTGTCTCGGACTTCTTGTGTGACTGAACAAAGTGCTTTATCCTTTTGCACTTTGATTCCCAGTAAGAAAACCTCTCACTGTAACACTGACTTTACTGTGCTATGTATTGTGATGTGTTTGGCTGGGGCTTATTTTGTCACTGTCTGTTTATTGGTGCCTGATTGCTTCTGGCCTCAGACTAAGACCCCCTGGCCTTCAGTATATAGAGCCAGGAGTAGGAAACATAGGAACAGAAATCTGCAATCTTCATCTGCTTTAGTACTGTCTATGGTGCTTGGGCAGTGGCTATTCCTGGTGATTACATACTGTATCCTTGGGGAAGGACACAGCTTTATTTATTTATTTTTCTCAAAAGGTGCGGTTTTCACTCCTGCTTTTACCCCATTGTTGTTGCCAATCTTCCTTTGCATTTTGACAGAATTCTGGCTCACCGTGTAAACCAGCCCATTGACTATTGCTCTTGCAGAGTATCTTCTTGGTAATAAAGATTTGATAATCATTTGGTGGTAGATTTCCGGATGAACTTATTGAACAGCCCTTAATTTGAAAGCCCATCTAGGTCATCTGTCATCTACTGCTGATGCCCACATCAATCTTTTCTCATTTGGTCCTTTTGATAGATGCAACTGTAGCTCCTGCTCCTGAGAGGCATCGTGGGGTAAAGGCTTTAGTGTTTCCTCAAGCCACCCAAGAGCAATCATTTCAGATTGGTACAGCAAGCCATAGAAGAGCCTTCCTGCTGGGGAAACAGAGGCTTAAAATTAATTTAGTCTCATACCAAGGCAGAAGAACTTCTCAGCTTCAGAAAGAATGCATATGCAGGTGGAAATATCAAGCTATTGAACATGGCTTTGTTGTTTAGTAGTGGAGCTGGCTGGATGTTGGAGTGGGAAATGCTTTATATATTGCGGAGTGGGTTGGCAAGTGTTGGATGTGATGATCTCCTGCTGGTTGCTGTCGTAGCTCCTACCCTGGAGAGGCAGGCAGCTCAACCCTGCCTACACCCAAGTTGGTGACAAGACTGCTGCAGAGCCATAATTTCATGTATTGTGCCTGACTGTAACTAAGGCGACACCAGCTTATTAGTATAGTGTATTATTATAGCAATAATAACCTGGTGATTTTGCCATTGCATGTTGTGGGATTAGTACTGCGTGTGAAGAGTGGCTATCACGTTGACATAGTATTATAAAGTCATGGTCTGGATTATGATTTTCTTTTCTGGAGGGAAGGAGGCAACTGCCCTACAGCCTGGAAGCATGTGGAGCTCTGACTCCCACCAAAGCACGCGTTAAGTCTATTATGCTGTCCTATTTGGAAATAAGAATCCTAAGATGCATTGGCTAAATAATGCGTCAAAGATGGGACTGGCTTCTTGCCTTTTCCCTCTGTAAATTGCTGAGATAACTCTGCTTTATTGCCTGGTTCCTGTGTTAAATTCCTCCCCTGCAAACACCTGGCGAGGTAGTTCTGTCCTTTGTTGGCTTTATTCCTGGTTTGTCTACAAGAATGCACTGTGAGAAGGGATGCTCAGTGCCCTGTAAAGCATGCCAGGGCAAAAAATCAATGGTAATAAATTATCAATTGATTTAATGGAGCTACCAGTCAGATAAATCAGGATCTTGAACTTCTAATTAGTGACCTTGATCTGAAAGATAACATTTAGGTTAATATAAAACAAAATATTTGTGCCTCGACCAGATTGAGGCTGTGCTTTGCCTTTCTTAACGTAGACAGAGCTTGTTTCTGCCCTCGTTCAGCAATAGAGAAAATGTACATGTCAGGCTAAAATGCCTTCAGAGGAGCTGAGATGAATGCCATGTTATACTTGCTGGTAGCAGCAGAGCAGAAAGACTGATTAGAGCAGTTATTCAAGATGGATTTAGATTATTAAGTAATATATGGAACAAACATCAACAAAAATAAGATGAATGTCTCTAGGAACATCCTGACAGTGATTTATTAGAGCATCAAGTATAGTAGACTGCTAATAATCTCCCATGGGGTGGTGGGCTGATCCCCTTTAGAACATTTATGGGTGGGTCAGCAATGGTGTCAGCAATTGTGCCAGAGACCTCACGTCCCTTGTGTCTGCTTGCACCATTCATTAACTCTAAGTATCATCTTGATGCTAAGCAGAGTAATAAGAATAGATATTTTAACTATTTTTTTGTAAATGTCATCATCAACCTGAACACAGCCCTGCAGATGGCACAAGGTGATACAACCACAGTACTTTGTTTCTTGAAGAGATATAAAGGATGCTTAAAAGGTTCTCTCTGAACCTTGCAGTAAAATTAAAGCATAATTTGAATAACTTTGACATCTAAACAGTGCAGTCACTATAATTCTCACCGGCCTTCTATTTAAGCCTTTAAAAAATTATATTTGCAAGTGATGATTGAAATTTTCAAAGACAGCAAGCATCTCCTGGCTTGGATTGTAATAATGCTTCTGGATTTTTGTTTAGGTTTTAAATATTTACTTTTATTATATTTTGTTAAAGAAAAGACTTAAAATATCAAAGATGTTTTCACTGTGCTCCATATTGTGAGTATCACAGTCTGTGTAAGAATGGATCTTTGTGTTATTTTTCCATGGTAGTTAATTCTTTGTGGACTTCCAGGTGTTACAAGAAGGAATTGGTAAAATCAAGCTTTAACCAATACTTTATCTTGGAAGATAATACAGTTTTTCTTGTGCTGCTGCTTCTCTTTCAAGGACCTTGTAGCTGTGAGTATGAAGTTTGATTCTATCCCATGTAGCCATTTCTTCTTGTGTTTTAAGCATAGTAAGGCAGTGCTTTTATTGTGTGTTCCTGGCTTTTGCTTTTGTTTGTTTTTCCTTGTTATGTGTGCCAGAATTAGGGAGAATTTACCCTGTCTAGCCCTTATTTTCCCAAGTGCCTCATTTGAACATATTTTAATTGGACTTCTAGTCCAATTACAATATAAAGTGTCCAAAGTCCTCTGTTACTTGTAGTGAGAGAAATGTCATAATTTTCAGTAACATGGTGTTTTAGATGTAGTTTTGCTGACTGCTTCACAATTTTTATAAACTAAATTATAGCTAGTTAATATATATATATATATCAGTTTGGGGTAAATAAAAGCACAAATCAAATGCTAAACCCAATCCAAACCCAAAAGACTTAATTCTGTTCTTCCTTCATAAAATGCTGTGGCTTAATTCAGAGGCAGATAGCTGCTGCCTTGGATGCTGTATTTATAGCTAATTCAACTCCTTCAGGAAACCAACATTAGGTGCAGGGTCTCATTCCAATTATCTGAATTTTAATGTCACCCTTGGGTATGTGGTGACTTCTATAGATAAATATAACCTATCAGGAAGCAAAATGTCTGCCTTGTATTCTGATGGCTGTGTGTGGGCGAACAGCAAAAGCTGTGCTTTTGTGTTGCTGTAACTCGTTGAGGGTGAGCAAGTTCCTGAAGTCAGTAATTTTTCAGAGAGAAATGCAAAAGAAGTTGTCTGTCTTGTACGGGAAAGTGTGGGGCATCTGCCCGAGAGCGAGCTGGGGAGGAACCTGGACCTGCAGAAGTTCTCTGTTGCCTCTAGCAGAGTTGACAGCCTCTAACCTTTCATTCCCCCCGTCTCCTGTAATGTGCTTTTACTCTCTTCCTGCTGGCAGTGTAGACTTTTTTATTTTTCATCTAAATCTGTCTTGCAAAACGTGATGGTTGGGTAGGATGCAATTTTGCTTTAATTATGATTAAATTACTTTATGAATTAACTAGAAGATCTCATGGGACTGGAATCTTTTGACACATGAGAAAATTGCCTTTCTTTAACAAGCTGCTTCAAGCATGCAAGGTAATATTAGCATTTTTCAGTTATAGCTTCAGGGTATTAAATAATAAGGGGAAGTATTGTACCTACAATTATATGGTGTGCAAGTGTGTGTAAAAGTCTTAAAACCAAGTAGACATGGAAGAAATCAGTTGAACTGCTGAACCTGTGACATTTTGCAGTGTGAGTAGGGATTGAATTTTTCTTTTTCTTTATGAAATGGCTTTTAAAGATGGATTTTTAAGAAAGCCTCCAGGTATCTGAAGATTTTTATTTTGTAAACTTGCAAAGGTTGGTGGTCATTTAACTATATTCATCAAAAAAGCATCCTAAACTTAATACATCCATTTCACCTTCAGGACAATGACCTGAATGCAGTGTTAAAAGGGAGTGAATAGTAATTTTCATATGTATTACTTTACTTTTACTTTGTGGAGGTAGCGATTGTGCTGAAGTCAGGAATTTGATGTAAAAAGATGTTATTGCATGACTAAGCTTCTCTTGAAGTACATGTAATAGTACATGCTATCCATATGCGGCAATAAATAAGATATATGATGCATGTAATGTAATTTCCAAATGATGCTATTCTTCTGTTTTAATGCCTCTAATTTTGACAGTCTTGAACAACTTAAGCTCAGACAGCATATCTAAAAAAGTGCTTATCTTGCAGCATGCATTTAAAGATGTCAGTTTTTGAAAAGAATTTGGGGCAAGAAATAGCAGAGCACATTGTGTCAAACTGCAAAGAAATGGCACAAGTTAAGTTGTATGACCCCTGCGTATGTTGTGTTGGGTATGAACTTGCACCTGCACGACCCTCTTTGGTTTCAGAGAGTTGCCATTGGCTTGTGGTATCAAATCCAATGAAGTGGAAAATTGACAATGCAGGATTTAAGCTATTGTTGTCACTGCCCCAGCTGTTTGGTGGTTGTTTCGCTGACAGGATTCATTCATGTTCTACACAAATCCATAAGATATCAGTAATTAGTGGGACCCATAGAATTTGTGGGGGGATTTTACAAGGATGGGAAACCATATAACAAACAGAAATTGCTTAACTATTGCAGCAGTCCTGTTCTAAAATGAAGGTATATGCATAATGTAGACTTTATAGGTTTATAAATATGTAGTAGAATAGGCAAATATTTTGTTTTTAAAAAAACAGTTAATGACAGGAACCTGACACGTTCATCTCTAGATTTACTTGAGACAAAGCTCTGTGCAGTAACAACCAAAAGCAATACTTGTGTGCAAATGCTCTCGGTAGGGAAGAAATTATTTCACGTGTATTTGTCATGTCTTATTTCAATCTACAGTGAAATTCCCACTGCCCAGTACAACTGTTGTACCATAATATAAGTAGCCTCTCTATATTCATGGTCCAAAGTGTAAATGAGGTCGGTAATTTTAAATCTAAACTGTTCTGTGCTGACAGAATAGCAGTGTAGGTAATGCTCGCAAGATGAACAGTGTAAATTACAACCATATGCAGGCAAGATCAGCTCTGTGTTGATAGTTGATGGCGTGTAGCTGAACTTCATCAGGAATTTTGAGAAGTGGTTTAGAAGAAAGGCACGTTGTCTGATTATTGCTATTTTTTTATCACTCTAGAGATTACTGTGAGAATTCATATGGAGGAAGAACAAAGCCCTGAACTACAGTTGTGATGTAAAACAATTGTTCTGTTCTTCATACATTTGAATATCTTTCCATTTTTTTGGTTGCTACCAAAGATTCATTTGATGCTGAACAGAGCTTTATGTTAAGTACAGATTCAACCCAGGGCACCAGAAGTTTGCAATCAACAAAGCAAATCATCTGTTACCTTGGATAAATATTAGCTCTGACAAATTAAAAATGCATTTTTCTGGTGTGCATTACACTCCATCTCACAAAATGGTAATTGCTGTTACTGTTATTGCTCTTGCTGGTAGCGAGGCATCTGTTTTCTCGTCTAATTGCCAGCGTTCAAATCCTAATCAGTTTAAAAGAGCTTTCAGGACTTTAAGACAGCATATCCAAATTCCCAATTCATACCTTTGAGGTTTTCTTTTTTAATGCAGTTGCCAAAAAAAAAAAAGAAAAAGTCAGCAGTGGTTGGCTTGAGGTTGGTTGTGTCTTGTGCTGTAATCAGAAGTGGTAGTTCACAGAAGCAAGAAATACACTGAGGTGCTTGAGCTGCCTTTTGCTGTCAGTGACTGTTCGACCTCTGAGCCTGGCTACAGGTGATGGAGTCTGGAATCCACCACTGCCTCTTGTGTAGTCATTTGGAGCTGGAAATGTGTGAAATGAATTTGTGCACTCTGACATGGCTTTCTATGAGTTGTGACAAACTATTTTTATTTTTTCCTCTTTAACAGTTAATGCTGGTTATTCTTTCAAGCTGGAATAATCAACTTCCTTTATACTTCATGCCCTGCAGCAGGTCCTGCTGCTTTGCATCTCCATGTCTCTTGGGTGGTGTTTTAAAAATCCTTTTTTTAGTTTCAGGGCTCTGTACAACCTGAACTCCTGTTTGCACCTCCCTGCTTCTTTTCTGGAAGTGCAAGGCCCATTAGAATCCATTCTACTCATGTGTTTTTCATGGAGTGCTCTAAATTAGCTGTGGTCTACCTCTGGCTGTTTCCGTGGAAGGGGCAGGCTGCAGCCATAGGGTCTCGCCCAAAAGAGAAATGCTTTGGAAATGCCACACAGAGCATAAATTCTCATAATACGTACTTCTGAGTAACATGTGCTCAAGTGCAGCAGGACAGGCTTTTGGTTGAAGGTTGCTGGAATGAATCCGTGTACAGCTTTCTGTAGTAAGTGCTTGAGGTCTGCACTCTTACGGCTTTAGGATGAATTCGTTCTTGGAGATACGCTAATAATTCTTATGTCATCTTGTTCATCAAGCCTCAAGAACAGGATACATGTGGTAGCTGGCTCTTACTAGCAGGATTAACTGTTGACATACATCATGACTTGGTGAGAGATTTATTTCACAGGTGAAAAGTAATATCTTCTCTATAAACATGTATTCCTTGCCCACTATAATAAGGCTGCCCATCAGGTTGCTGGGGAAAAAAAAAAATGATTGTAGGTGTTCAGGAATAGCTGCTCTGAAAGCACTTGCCCGCATTGCTCACTATTATGTTGACCCCTTAGTAATACTGTGATTTAGGCTACAACAGAACTTTTAGCTATTACAAAACCTCCCTGAACTGCCCTTTACATTTTTGTGCTACTATGGAATGGCTTAATTGGAACTATTAACACAAAACTTTTAAGTTTTCAGTAAGGTTTTTACGGTTTGGGAAAAAACAAAGGAGTTAAGGCATAAAACTTCCCTTCCAGTTCAGGCTGAGAACCTCTGAACTTCTTGTTTGGAGTTGTGAAGAGCTGTTTCAGATTTCCCAGGTGTCTTCCTTGCATGCAGCGACACTTGGGGTGTATCTAATGGGGTCTCTACAACTTTCATGACCCCTAGTAATGGCCAGTGTAAACATTCGGTAGAATTTTATTTTATTTTTTTGTCCCTTCCCTTGCTAACGCTTTGCACAGTAGTGATTATGCACCTCAGTAGAGAAGTCTGAAGGATTTGGTAAGCACGTTCCTCAGTTAATAGCTGATACAGACATAAGCAGTGATTTCTTTCATAACAGGAGTTGTGGTTAGTTTTGATCTGAATAAAACAGGCGTGTTTTATGATGCTAGCTTATTGAAGAGTGTCAACATTTGCAGCTCCCTTACTGGAATCAAAGAAATAAAAATTATATGTGCTGAATATTAGCACTGTGAATCTGAAACAGAGGTTGACTTTTCTATCAGCAGTAAGACATTGGCCAGTGATAGCTGTAAAAACTTATCCAGAGTTTGCTGGATGCCACAGCTGAGCTCCATTGGCTTTAGGTCAGGTCAAAGAGGACAAATCACTTCTAAGGCAATTATTTTCATGGCTGTTAAGTGTACAGGTAGGCTGCTAAATCTATGTGTGTAGTGGCACATTGCCAGCAAGCACTAGGAAGCTTTTCCTAGCTGATGTGCATTTCCAGTGCCATGGAAATTGGATTACTTGGCAAAGACCCACTTGAAATTTGGGCTGGATAAGTCTCAGATGTCAGATGTGACATGACTTAGTTTTTTCTTTCATCAGTTTTTTATGCTTCTGGAAGGACCCGTGAAATTTCACGTATGCTCTAATGTCACATAAAGCTCACCTTCCTTACCCTCGAGATGTTTTTACCCTGGATCAATTCACCCATCCAATGTGCTGTTCAGCCACAGAGAAGGTGTAAGGGTACTGACAAATACACCTCGGTATTTGCAGGAGTGGGCCGCTTCCTTTGGCTCTGCTGCCTTTTACTGCCTTAGATGTTCCTATCAACTTGGCAATACTTAAATAGCTTGTTTGTATTGTGCTGAAATGGGACTGTGTTCTGTGCGATGCAGCTTTGAAGCTGCATAAGGGACTTCTGAAATCTCTGTATGTTGAAACAAGAAGCATTGCTTAGGAGACATCAGGTGCTTTTAAAATGGCACAGTGAAAGGCATACCTTTTGCATGGATATTAATATAATTTTTATGCTAATTTGGGAGAGTATCAGTGATAAAAAAGGCTCAATGTATATAATGTGTGAAATTGTCTGCAAAGAGTCCTTGCCGTTAGTACTTGCAACAGAACTGGCCCACATCAGAGTGCTACTTGGTGTAGTTGTAATGTGGGGGGTGTTTTCCAAGACACTTCCTAGTGTTTGACAAATTAACAGATGTTTTTAGTGACAGTAGTGTCTTGGTTTCTGGTGGTGGGAGAAGGACTGCCTGGAGTTTCTATCCTAGCACCTATAAACTTGTGTTGCCTTTTTACTGAGTCCAGACCTTCCAACTAACTTCAACTTGCATTTTCAAACCAATTGCCATTGTTGCCAAGTAATGACTCATGTACTATTTTACCTGTGCCTAAAGGAGCTCTTCCCTCCTCAGGTTAATCACTGAATTAGATGAATTAAGCTGATTAGACACCAACCCTGACTAATGTAACTCATCACTTCCATCATAGCTGTCTGGAATGGGATGATTAAACCCTTTCCAAACTCAGCTGGAACAAGTAGCGATCTCGCAGCACCAGTCACTACCACACTTGAGAACTGCTGGGAGCTGCAAGCATTTGTATAGAAAAACAGAATATATAATTCCTATGTGTTCCTTTTCCAAATTATGTCACTCCTATCACCACCTTGTTCTATTAAACCAGCTGAATCAAATCACTTTCTTCCTACCTAGTTGTGTTTATTATGGAGATTGGTCCTGGTTGGGCTTTGTTTCTGGCCCTACACTGGTTTGGAATCCCTGTACAAGAAAGTGTGCAAGCACACTTGGGCAAACATGATTTTTTTTTTTTTTTTCCCCAGCCTATGTGTGGAAGTATTTTTCAGCAAACATTTTATGTAAATGAAAGCTCCTGAAAACCAGTCCCTGAATTCCCAAGTAGAAGTCCCAGAGATAGGGTAAAACGTGCTGCTGTTGTGACTGGCACTGGTGGAGATTCTTCTGCTTGGTCCTGCTCCTGGGCTTTTTGTGACTGATGCTGAGCTGGCTGCCACCTCCCATGTGTGGGCACCAGCCAACCACTGGGGACGTGTGGAGAGCTGTTCTCTGTTGTTAGCCTGTCCACGGGAATGCTGGTGTCCTGCGTATGGGAGAAGCAGGAATGAGCAGGTGAGGGCTTCTGTGGCTTCTTGTGGCTTTTGTACCCTTGGTGGACCTTGTGCCAGAAAAAAGGTATTGCTGGTGCCAGGTTTTTGAAAATGACTGTTGACAGCATGTGGTATATTTCACTAACACATGATACTGTAATATTATTTAAAAACCAAACAAAACTAAGACACACACCCCAAACCACTGAAGTATCCAGAGGTCTTTCTATTTGCCTTCCAAATTGTGGAGGAGTCCTGTGTGTGCCTTCAGAATGTGAGCTGGTGCCAGGAGGCCTGTGACCCTGTCTCTCAGCTCTGCCCACGAGTGAAATCTGGTGTCTTTTCAGGACCGGTGAGGGAAGGGTTTTCAGAAATCTTTTGCTATGGCAGGACTTGCACTTAAAATCAGGAGACTTGGTGCTAAAGTAACCAGATAAGAAATGTGGCGTACTCCATAAGATTTTCTGTGGATTCTGTTTTCTTCCTTAGACACATTTCTTCAACAAAATCATTTTTACCAAAGAAAAACCAATATATGTTCAAAAAAATTAGGACTTCACAGGTTAAAGATTTACATATGGAATATCTACACTGGATTCAGGTTATATTATAAAGCTTTCATATCTAAATCACTTGAGAAAGAAGGCAGGGAGACCCGTGAAATAGCCATATTTTTACAGACAACAGATTTCCAAAGTGCAGTTTATCTGTTCAGTTTGGTTTTATTTAGCTTGTGTGAAGACTTTATTTACTTAAATTTCTACCTGATCATCTGTGTCAGCCTTTTGAGGAATTAAATTTTGGCAGTTTTGTATCTTGTCATTTTACTCTTCTTTCAAAAGTCTGGAGGAAGGGAGCCCTAATAAAAGCTCCTTTGAAATAACTGAGTTCTGTGCGTTTGTCCTAATTATTCACACTAAAACATATGCCAGGTTTCTCCTGGTAAATGTGCCAGACAGGAACAGACTGTTGTTATTTGTGCTCAGGATAGTATCAGGGTCTAGCAGGTTCCATGACTGCTGATCTCTTGCTTGTCCAAAAAAGGCTGCTCTTCCCTTTGTGTCTGTGCCTTGCTCCCCTGGGAAGCATAATTAATCCAACTTGAATTATCTGCTTTGGTGTAAGTTAATATCCTGTAAAGTAAAAAATGGTAGCTGTTCCTCTGAAATAGATCTGGCGGAATCGCTTTAGCTGGGAGTGGGGGCATAAATGTGGGACAGTAGGGAGAAGTGGGAGATGTTTCTGCTCAGAAAATGCCATCCTGCCTATGAGGACCACCCTAGGAGCTGCTAAAGAGACAGATACTGCAGCTTTTCTGAGAGGTTTTGAGTAGTAATTCCCCAGCACCAACAAGATGTTCAAACTGCAAGCCCCTCACTCTGCTCTACAACTGTGAGGCATAACTAATGTCTTTTAAGATCACAGAATGTTAGGGGCAGGAAGGGACCTTGAAAGATCATCTAGTCTAACCCCCTTCCAGCAGGATCACCCAGGGCAGGTCACATGGGAACACCTCCAGGTGGGTTTTGAATGCTTCCAGAGAAGGAGACTCCCCAGCCTCCCTGGTTAGCCTGTTCCAGGGCACTCTTGCTCTCACTGTGAAAGTTTCTCCTTGCATTCTGTGTTCCAGCTTGCACCTGTTGCTCTTTCTCCTATCACTGGATGCACTGAGAAGAGCCTGGCTCCATCCTTCTGACACTCACCCTTTATATATTTATAAACACTAGTGAGGTCAAATTTTCAGGAATGCACAGGTCAGGATTGAAGGCAGAACAAGCAGAGTCCTCCTTGGATGCCAGCCAGTGAATAAGAAGGAAGCCAGAAGAGCAGAGTTGAATGAAACCCTCCTCATCCCTCAGCTTTATAGTGGTTGTGATGTGCATGGGGTAGAATCCCTTGTTGGTCAGTTTAGAGTCACCTGTCCTGTACACTCCTCCCTGCAGGTGTGGCCTTTACTTTTTGCACCCCCCAACATGGCACAAAAGATCCAGAAGTGGCCTTGGTCTGCATGCCAATCTTTGGTTCTAACTCTAAACGTGGGGTATAGTGCAACGATGTGGGTCTCTTCATTTACCTCAAGTGTATGTAGTGAAGGGCAAGTGACATTTACTTTTCTAGACTAGTTTTACATTTTCATTTTCTGTTGGTTCATTCTTTTCCACTTGCATTCCTCTTTCTAAAACCTCTAATTTCTAATCTGAGGTTGTTTTACTGATATGTGGCAGAGCAATGCTTATTCCTTCATCAGATATCATTACCGTGCTTTTACAGTCTGTACTCTCTTGCTGTTTGAGTCCATAAAGCAGAGGAAGAGCAGAAAGCATCCAGCTGGCCTGATGCCAACAGCTGGTGTCCAAAGATTGGCATCCTCACTTGGGAACACACGGACCAGGAGCACGTTTGCTCCACAGCCATGGAAAATGCTGCCAATGAGCCTGGCAAGAGCTGACTTACCAGTTGAGGGTGGCTACAAGGGCTGGAGCAGTGATATCGCTGGCAGACAAGTATCAATATCTACATAGACCATATGCTGGAGTTCAGCTTCAGGGGAAGGAGTGTAGGAAAGGAACTGTTTGCAGATAAGGATCACTTCCTTTGGTGATGCTTGTGTGTCATTTAACTATAGAAGGACTTTTGTACTCTGGTGTCAAGTTTGATACAACTCGAAACATCACAAACTCGAGTTCTCATCCTGCCTCTTGCTCTTTTACGCCATGCCTTAGTGTCATTGAGAGTGATTGCTGGTTTTGGTTTTGGTCTGATTTAGATTGAGACCCTACCTGTAAGGGTAAGGGTATCCTTGGATGCTGTAGACATTGTTAGTGTGTAGCATCTGAAGAGTGATGGATGCAAAATAATTTCTGTTTCATAAAAATGAACCAAAAAAGCCAATGTTTTGCCTCCTCATTGTTTCTTTCAGTACAAGCATGGCTTCAAGGCCATAAGTTTCCCTTAATATCTGTGGGGAATTTATTACCTGACAACTAGGTACCACAATGATCAAGTACAATTTGTAATTCCTTTCAGATTTCTTTTATCCCTTAAGAGGAAGAAAATGAGGGGAAAATAGTTATCTGTGATACTTCAAAAAACACACCAACCACCAACTCTGTAGCACTAATAACTCATGTCCTGTAACACTGCTGTTCAGTAATCCATAGTATCTGATTTAAATGGTCACTGTGAGTACTTAGAGTATCTCTTTCGAGCCCTTGCCTGGCAGCAGGTAGTTGCTCACTGCCACGTGTGACCAGCATAGACCTTGGAGCTGCAGTGGCCCACAGGAGGTTGGTTTAATTATTTTTCTCCCCTTTTTGGAGGCAGCTATAGTATCCTGAATTTAATTGGTTTGTGTTGTGGTCACAGCGCTTTCAGTAAAATCCAAAAGGTAGACAGATGACTCATCACTAACCAAATATTTACCAGAATCATCAATCAGGACTCAGCAGTGTAGAAGAGTACCACAAATGAGTGCTGATATCATATTTAATATTATAACAGCCAAAAGGGCAGGCATATAAGTTGGTTGCCCTGAACTGTAAATACAGTTTCTGCATATTCATTGCATCCTTTTTTGCCTTCTGCAGTGCTTTGGGAATGGTGCAGCTGTATACGTGGGTCGTACTTAATTCTGTGATAGCTAATCCTGGGAGCTTGGTATTAATCCAAGAATGGAGCACATTTGTTTATAAAACACCAAACCTTTTTTTTCTTTATGGAAAATAGTAATTTTAGATTCCAGAGATAATTAATTATCTTTTCGGGCTAATGCTTATAGGTCTGAAAGATAGTCCTATAGCTCAAGGAGGGAGTATTTTTGATATTCTGCATCCCTCTCCCCTGTATTGTTGGTGGGGAGTTTTTTGTTGTTGTTCTTTTTTTTATTTTATTTTATTTTTTCCCCTCTCCAGTTCCTAACTGCCTCCTCCTCTCATTTAGTTTGATATAAATCAAGAGCAAGTCTTTTGAAATTGGCAGACTGAGGCTGGCATAAGACTTGTGTAGAAAACATTTTAATCAGGGTAGGATATGTTGCCTCTAATGGGAGCCCTGATAGTAATAGGGGAGGAGCAGCTGGGACCTCAGGGAGTCTGGTGGCCTGCTCTCCTGCCAGCTGAGCAATTAATCTGGCAGCTCAAAATCTGCCTGGAAATGTCTGTGAAAGAGAGTAAAGGAGAGCGATGAGCATGCCAGATCTGTTTGTGAAGATCTGTGTTGAAATTTTTCTTTAAGTCAAATTATTATTTTGTCCTTTAACATGTAAAATGTTTGGATTTATGACTTTCAAGTCTAAGGGATGAAGCCTCATGGAGAGCTCTTCTGCTGGGGTCGTGGCTCAGTCAGGGTTTGGAAGAGCACGGGTCCTCACATGAGGAAGGCATGGGGACTGTGAAGCTGGGAGGTGGGGAGGCAAGGGGACCTCACCCCTTTCATGACAGTAGGACGCTGGATCTAAGATCACTCTTAATACAAAAGGGGGCAGTTGAGCTTTCTCCTCCTGAGCGATGTGATCCCACTGTCTCCATTAAAGACAGCTAGAACCATGTGCTGGTAAAATCCACATGGGATCCTGGAGTGACATCAGCTGCTTAAGAATCAACTCCTAGCTGGATTTTGAAAGTACAGCTGAGCTGGCCTAGTGTCAGGCTGCTGCCCAAAATGCCAGTATTGATCTTTTCTCCCCTGGCTAGAGTCTCCACATGAGGGTTTTTGACTCATGAGTAAAAACCTGAAGCCTTGGGCTGGTTTAGTGTGAGCTTGGCTCCAGTAAGGGTCAGGTGAGTGCCTAGGCCAGCACAGGGTAGGATGTGAAGCTGGGGTTATGGGAACAGGAGCACCGCTTCTGACAGCACCCACCCGTTTGTAGATAGCAGAACTTGATTTCCTACCCCATTAACTAGCTGCCTTAATTTGACTTTGCAGGACAGTTTTGTCAAAAGTGGTTGGCTTGTTTCTTTTGCCCGTTCAGATCTGTCTCCCTCCCTTGAGTTGCCTTGCTGGAGCATTATGGTTAAGGGGCTTTTGTCCTGTAGCCGTCCTTTGATGCAGGGTAGGGGATAGACCAGGAGGGTTTTCATTCTGTGGTTGCCTTGCTGCTCTTTGAGGCATTTGTGATAGAGCACGTGCGTGAAATTTGGAAGAATTCAGAAACTGTACATATGCAAATTCACTCAATCACTTATCTGTGACTTTATTGTTTTAGTGTTGTGGCCTCCTAGCTAAAAATCCTTTTTCTCCCGTCAGTATCATTTGTTTCCTCCACGTCAAATGCTACTTATGTGTGGCAGAAGGCCACTAATGCAAGTTAGATGTACTGAACCTGTGAAGAGATAGTATTTCAGGCAAAGCAGCTTACAATTTATTGGCTTTGTTCTTTTTAGAAACCTTATTATTATTTTTCTGTAGAGCTGTCGAAGAGAAGGTGGAAGATTCTGCGCAGCTTCCACGAGTGCGGTCATGCTGCGAGCAGATGGTCCGTTCTTGGAAGTGGTCCCAAACGATGGATTACTCATCTGATGCAGAATGATGCACCAGAAAATTGCAGATTCATTGGGACCGCTCTTTGACTCCTTTAAAGCTTTGATTCTTTTAACTTGGTTTTACTTGTCTGCCTGTTTTGTTGCTTGAAAACCCTTCAATTAAATAAGCTCAGCCAGAGCCGCTAAAACATTTAGAATTTAAAATGGAAGCTAGGACAATGCATCTGAACTGAGGGGAGGGAAGACATTTGGACGTGTAGTTTCTTGTATTGTGTGTTTTTAAAATGGAAAAACCAAATAAAGAAAAAGAATTTTCATCAGACTTGCCAGTGGAAAAGCAGCAGTGCATAAGTATCAAGGACTTCTCTTGCACTTGTCAGTAATATCACCTATTAATATTTCACTTACTCAGAGCTACCATCAGGATCATTTGTTACGTATGCATTACTTCATGTTTGCATGTGAGCCTCACTTTTATGTCACGTGAACAGAAAAACATGTGTTTGATGAATTCTGATACAGGATTAATGCATAAAAGGAACAAGTCATAAGAAGGTAAGTTGTATTCACAGAACCAGTCATTTCAGAAGCTAGAGTCTCAGGGCATTGCAGAAACTCATCTGGCAGGACTATTTCTAGCTAAATCCCTGACTGATGCAGAAAGATATATACCTTTTTTTTAACCCTGTCTATTGCTCTGACTTGTGACATTGTTTCTCAGTGTTTCCTTCTCTGCAGACAGCCCCATACCTACTGCTCACTGTGCAGCTGCCAGTAAAATGTCCCCTAATCCACCTCGGAGAGCAAAGAGCTCCCTTTGTCAGCTGCTCTGGTGTCACTAAGCAATGTAAATGGGTGTTTTCAGCCAGACAGAATTATTCCTTCAGAATGTATTGAGTTTCCACTGGCCTCAAAGGGCAGGAATAGGGAAAAGGTTTTTATGAGCATCCAGTGAAATCACTTAGGCAGCGGAAGAAGTAGACATACAACTTCCATTCTCCAACGTCCAGCCTTTGCTATCCTGTGGTCTGATTGTACTGCTCTGGAGCTGCAGTGGTGTGATGTTGTCCTTAATGTGCTCAGCAGTGGATGGGAATAGGGAACTGTGTCCTGCTTAAATGGTCTCCAGGCAAGA
>JANHFX010002083.1:50167-75208 GCA_027560015.1 Chloroceryle amazona
GTGATGTTGTCCTTAATGTGCTCAGCAGTGGATGGGAATAGGGAACTGTGTCCTGCTTAAATGGTCTCCAGGCAAGAGGGATCTCATCTGTCACAGCCCCTGTCCTGCAGTGGAACATGGCATGAGTAGAACAAGAGTTAGCGAGGTTTTGGTCCCACCTTCTTCATACCTGTCTGCTAAAAACCATTTCATTTTACAAATCAATGGTATGAAAAGAGTAATTTTCATAGAGTAATTTTCAAAGAGTAATTTTCCCAGGAGCAAGACACTGGAATAGTTTCTGTTAGAGTTGGGGTGACGCCAGTATTGTTGTGCCTGTACAAACACAAGTGGATGGGCCTCGTTTTACTTCCATTTACCCCAGTTTAACTCCATTAACTATAAGAGAATTGACTCTTCCCTCTTCTCCATCAGAAACAGATTTACCTGTACTAACTTTAATCCAGTGAGAATTTAACTCTTTGGGGCAATCTATAAATAGAACTGGTCTTGTATATAAGACCCAAGAGCAGAACTGGTTGAAATTACTTAATTATCTTTATCTGTGTATTTTCACAAACTTTTTAAAATGAGCTCTAATGTTATTTGAAGCTGTAGCTTCATGTCAATCTGGACCATTCTTTTTAATAAACTACCTGAGAGGTTGAGGGATGCATGTTCATGTGTTGTATGCATCTATTTTAAAATTTGATGTATGAAGGAAAGACATTTTCCAGTCTGTTATGGTTGTTTCTGTTTGTATCTTGGTTGGTTGGTTTACTCTCATTTAGTTGAATTCCTAAATATTTCTGTAGCACTAATTTTATGAATGGTCTTGAAGTCATATAGTTGATATTTTGAACAAGCATGGGATGAGAGCTGTGATGACCAAGCATCCTGCAAACCATGGGATTTGTATTGAGGTGCCTCCACTCATTTAACTTAAAATAATTTTAACTCCTGTTAATTCCCAGGGGGTAGGGTGCTGGGGATGTATTTTAATAGCCACTCTGTTTAGAATTGTCAGTTTAAATGTCACAAACAGAAGTGGGCGTGTATTTGAATAAACATTACAATAACCTAGAGGGTTTTTTAATTAAATCATTGAGAATTTTTTCTTTTATTTGTACTTCTGTGATACGCATTCTTAATTTTCCAGAACTCATCCTTTTACAATCAATCATCTGCTATGCCCTTGAAAAGAGTGAATGCTATTTTTCAGGAGTAGGGTTTGAACAAATTTCATCATTAATGTTGAATCTGTACTGTATGAGATTATGCATATTGCATGAGGTTATATTACACCATGTTCATACCATGTTGGATGCAGAGGGAAAAACCTTCAGGGCTATCGGAGGAAAGTGAAGCTGAGTTGATACCTAGCAGTGTGGTTTACTCCGCAGTGAGAGTTACTAAAGCATGGCTTCCCATCTGCCAGAACAACCCTGTCCTTTTTGCAAACCTGATAAGATCTCATTACCTTTTTCTTTGTCATCTTTATTAACTTTAAGGTAAGTCAGATCCATTATATAGCCATTTTTCTTTACTTAATTTCTAGTTTCTCCATTAGTTGGACGAGGAAGCTGGTCTGACTCTGGGACTTTGATGCATATGATCACTACAGAGACAATGGTAATGGTGTAGGTGACTTGGAGGAAAGACAAAGCTTCCCCCCCCCCCCCCCCAGTGTCAGCACAGTATTATATTGCCTTAAAATAAAAAAAAAACAAACCAAAACCAACAACAATACCTTAAGAATGTGTAATCAAAGTCATCGAACCTAGGGGGGAAAATTAATGTGATGTTCCAATTGAATTAACAAATTTGGTTGAAGTTTTGCTTCTCATAATAATCAGTACTTTTTATTTAGGAACTGCTAATAGTTCAGATAGGATCTGTGGTGGTGTTATCTACAGAGTGTGGATAAACTGAAATCCATCCGTGGTAACTTAGAAACTTGTGCTGTAAATTATTCATCCAGATGCTGTGAACAAACAAAGTAATCTGAATACTTAATTCCTTTTGTTCAGGCTGGCTTACTCATCACCATATTTTAATGAAATTAGAAATGTTGTTTTTTCACTTTTTCATTTCTTCTAGCCAATATAAGTGCAAATAAAATGAATAGTACTTCATGAACCCTCTGTAGTTGTAATTTAGTTTGGATGCAGTGGATGGTCCTATTCTGTACAGTACAGCTGGTGCTGGAAGCTGCTGGGCTCTTACATTTAAGAAAAAAGCGAATAACCAACATCAGAGGAGCAGAAAAAAGCAGAAAGATCAGAATGGATGAAATATGTATTTCAAGCTGCTTTTCAATCAGTTTAAATGTGGGGCCACATAGTTATGTTAGTGTTACCCACATTTTAGACCTTGTATTTATAGGATTTTTCTCTATTTAAATAATAAATAAAAATATTTATTTATCGATTTATTCATGTCGCCATCCAGTTTTCTGAGGGATAATTTAGTGAAGGTTTAATTTCCATGAAGGAACTATCATTAATTTCCATGAAGGAACTAGTAAAGCACAGTTCTTTGTGTTCAAAACTGTCTCATGCCTAGATTTTTTGATCGATAAACTGGGCTCAGTGCCCTGCTACTGACATTGGCTTGTTCTTGGGTTTTGTTGTTTTGGGTTTTTTTTCTTCTCATTGTTAAATCCAGAAGATCTGTTTCCTTTTATGCTGAAGTGAGAGAGATTGTGACAGCTGAACTGCTGTGAAAAAAATGAGATGGCAAAACATGATAGGATGTTTATAAATGTATAATTTTACTTCAGGGAGCAAATGACACTTAAATCTCTACTCAGCTTGGTTACAAAACCTAATATATATTAATGTAAGGCTGCTGCCTGTTGATGGAAATGTTATTACAGGGCAAGTTTGGACATGTCTGCGCCTGGGATCTGTAATATATGCATTGCAGGTAGTAAATTGAAGCATTTTCCAGAGCAGGTTTGAGGGGATGTACGAGGGCAGGGTGGTACCTGCCCATTCCCCTAGTGACTGCGAGGTGAGAAAGGGACCCTGCTCCTCTGCAAACACAACTGGGAGCACCTCGTCTTTTTCAGTGCCCCTTAGAACACCCTCAAAACCCGGAGTGTCAATGGGCTGTCTTTCTTGGCAAGTGATTGTGGCAGATTGCTGTCTTTGAGTCCAGGGACAATGTTGGTGTGTAGACCTGTGGAAGTATTTAGCATTCAAGGAGGCAGGAGGTGAAGCTTCTGTCTCTCTTCTGGGTATTGCAGGGAGGCGCTTATTTGAAATCTGCAGTGGTGAAAGTGGGACTGAGGGGGTTCTCTGGTGACAAAGTCAAAAGATGTGGCATGGACAAGATTCAGAAGTGTACTGTCCTTTTCTAGTGCTGTGCAGAATAGATCCTGTGGCATAAACGAATTTGACTGAGATTTTCATGTCTTTGTCTCCAGTATCTATGATGATGTACACTGTAGATAAACACAAAAAAGCCTGTTTTGTTGGTTTGGTTTTTTTACTTGAAAATGATTCTTTATTGTAGCAAATTCCTTTGTTAAAAGTAACATGGGTTTGCCAGCATCCTGACTTCATTATCTTTTTCTTTCCAATTAACTTTTGCATAGATGCAGCAGCAACAACACTGGTAGGTACTTTATTTTTTTTCGTGTGCTGAATATGCTTCCCTTGTCAGACCAGCAATTCTCATTCAGCTGTAATGTCATCATTAAAAAGGAGATTATTAAAGGAGATAATGACACGTGACCAAGGAAGGGAAGGAGGATTTTGTTCAAGTTAAAAAGAATTGGTTTTAGCTATAGGCAAGTGCACATTCTCAGGATGTTTTCATACTAAACCTGGTAGCGATTGTGAGTTAAGTTCAACAGCAAGTGAAGACTGACAATGAAATCTTTAAGTGGGAAAGAAGTCTGAGATACCAAGTTTGCTAATTATTTTGCACTGTCATAAATAAAGCCCAGTACTTGCTTTCACCTATACTATTTACTTCTCTTCTGATGGGTATAAAATAAGGCTGCTGAATCCCTGCCAGAGCCCAAGTGAACGTTTTTCTTTGTAACATGCTAAAATGGGCAGCACTAATATTATCTAGGGCTGTTACTCCTAATGGATGTGGACTTCACATTATTTTTTTTTTACATGGCCAAGTATGTTTCCATTTGTAAGACAACTGTATCTTTATAAGACTTGGTTGTTTCCTTTTCCTAAGTGGAAGAAGAAAAATAATAATAAAAACAAGTGTCAGTTTTAATCAATATCGTCAGACATTATGGGAATTGAATTCTACCTTGCTGCTAATATATTGGGTATATTCTGCTTTATCTTCGCTTGCAGAATTGATTTGCCACTATTCAGTTCCCTTGGCCGTTGTCATGCAAATTGTGGCATTTCTCCCCCATTGACTGCACAAACTGAGATTAGATTTGAAAATCGAGTCTCACTGACCAGCTGCTGTGTTATTTTTCATTTGATTTCTCCTTCCTTCCCTTACCAGTCCCCATCCCTTGTTTTCACCTTCTCGGCTGGCAAGGCACTGATAATGCCGTCTCCAGGGAGCAGGGTGGGAATTGGCTGCGTGCAGCTGGGACTGAAGCCCGAGAGCAAGGCCGGGATGTGCTGCTCTTTTTAAGTAGCTCTTGCTCATGGCCCTCTAAAGTTTGAGGGCAGGGGAGAGGAGAAAGTATAAATTGTTCTGGGTGTAAGGATGTTGGGTCTAGGCAGTGAGCAGTGGGGTTTATTTGTCTTGGTCCAAGGAGGTAGAGTGCAGCCTTGGGGCAGAGCTTGCTGTCTTGCCTGTATGACCTGGCATGTCAAGATGATTATTGCAAACCAGGTTTAAACTGAAGTTGTGGCTGCCACTCCCTGGAAGTGTTCAAAGCCAGGCTGGATGGGGCTTTGAGCAACCTCATCCCGTGGAAGGTGTCCCTGCCCAAGGCACGGGGTTTGGAACTGGATGATGTTTAAGGTCCCTTCCAACCCAAACCACTCTATGATTCTAAGTTAAAGCGGGAGTAGCTGAATGCAAAATAAGCATCAGAATAGGGTCTGTGCTTATAAGCTTCATTGTATTTTGACTTCTTGTCGGAGTGCTGATGGTAATGTTTAGTATTAGTGTTCTCACCTGGTGGTTACTGGTGTTCAGGGTAGATGGTAGATAAAATATTTGGCCTAGGAGCAACAATTACTGTAGTCTGAGTTTGCCATGATCTAAGCTTTCATCAGCTCTATAAAGTACAGGTCAGTGCTTTAGTGGCACATGATGGTGGATCATGTTTCCAGTGCTTGAGGCCAGGGAAGGGAGGGAAACCAGGTGGGTTTCTTTAGTTATATGCATGTTATTTGAGCCTTTTGCATCAAGAAAAATGTTAGAATAAAGTAACTTGAGGAGAGGAGCAGGGAGAAAGAAAGATTTAAAAAGAAAGAATAAAAAGGCAGACAAGAAGAGCAAGCAAGACAGAACTTCTCATTATGCTGATGAATTCTGTGTTAGCTCTGTTTGGTCACTTAGTGTAATATCTGAACACTGCAGAACCTACTGTGTATTCTTCGTATTTCAGTGAGACAGGGAAAGAAATCTCACATGAACTCTGATTCCTGTGGCAATGTACTGACTGAAATCTGACGGGGAAGTACAGTAAGACCTCATACTTACCATGGTGATTCCCTGACCCCAATGGTTTCAGCAATAGCTCCTTGAGGAGTTAGGGTTTTACCTTGAATGTACTTTATCAGTATGGGCCTTGATACTTCACTGTCTTGCACCGCTTGTTTTTAACTTTAATATTTGTAGTCTCAAATTTCAGCTATTTTCAAACCACTTTTTTTTTTTCTTTGACATAACTTGCATACTGGTCATGCTGACAGCTATGATTAACTGTATGGCAAATCTTGAAGGTTTTGGTTTTGCTAGTGAAAACATTTTGGATGGCAACAGATTTTGAATCTAATACTAAACTTCAGAGAAGACTTTTCTTAAAATGCTGTTAATCATGGGTTACTTTGTAATGGAAAGAAAACACAGTACACACATGGTAAATCTTGTAATCTAGATGAGAGGAGAGTATACACTTTTTCTTCTATAAAAATAGATGTGATCTCTCCATAAAGTATAATGCAATTCATTCTTACGGAGGGCAGAGCAACCTGTGCTTTTTGGAAGATAAATAATACTGTAGGTAACGTGTTATTACTGTATTTCGACTTTCAGATAAGTGATGTGTCCCTTAGCTCATTCTTGGATTCTCTTCCAGCAAATAGGTACCTGTGGTGCTGCACAGGAGTTAAATGGATGAACAAGTCTTTGTGGGTGTGGGTTGATCAAACCCCTGTGACCCAGTAGGAAGGAGTCGTCTTGATCTGGAGAGCCTGATGCTCTGCTTGCAGCATCTGCAACTACTTTGTTTTAAAAAAAAAAAAAAAAAGGTCTTGTGTCCCTCTTAGCCCAGTGTTTGTTTACTCTTCGTTCTTCCTAGGAAAGGGTCATTCTGTAGACATTGAAAACAAAGTGACTACAACCATGCTCTTGTCTGGACTGTCCACTCCTGAATTAACAGTCCAGAAGTTGCTTTTCACTTAAAAGATGTTCATTCAGGTTTCTAGGCAACCGAGCCCATTTTCGCTTCCCCCCACTGAGAGATAAGAGCTGACTCCTCATGCAGGGAGGCGAGACCATGATGGATTTCGGCAGCCTTTAATTTGAGCTGAAAATAAAATGTCAGCACAAGTCAGCTTTACAATATAAAAAAAAACTAAACCCAAACCAAACAACAGAAAATAACTCATCACAGTGCTGGGAGTGATAAGGAGCAAATTGCCACTGCTAATTGAGGAGTGGCAAAAGGTATCTGCAGGAGTGGTGTTTGTGAGCAGGAACTGTGTGCTCCTCAGCCCTGCTGAGAACGGCTGTCATGTCTTAGTCCAAGTGTCCATGGGAGGTTGGAAGAGAGTAATTTCTTTCCAGTTGGATTCTTCTCAGCTGATGCTTAGATCAAACAAAGGCAACTTTCCTCCCTGTCCTCACAGTCTGGTGACCAACTGCTGGTGCTCTGTCATTTCTCATCCACCCATGCACAAGATGCTGAGACCTGTCCTGCCACAGCATCACAGATCAAACAAAAACTTGCTTATGGCAAGATGAAAGAGGGGTTTTGAGAAGACCTGGACATCTCTCAGCAGCAGTGGGGCAGTAGTGTGATAGACATTTAAGTAGCTTCTAATAGTCATGTTTGGAAGAAGAGATTTGGCACTGTTCCCTCCTTAGGGATGTTTGCAGGCCAAATTACACCATAATGGATGCTGGAGGTGTTAGCAATTTTACTCTTGGGGATGTTAAGGCAATTCAACACTTAACTGAACTTTTTCCTGTTCTGGACTCTGTTCTGTGGAGTGATGCTTCACCCTTAATTCCCATCAACATGAGAATTTCATTCTAACATCATCTCTTTATGCTTGTCAATTGTGCAAATTCTGCTGTGTCCCTGCTGACAACGTGAGGGGAAACTGGACTCATTCTCTGGCCTGCCTTCTACCCAGCAATTGTTTCTAGGTAAATAAATTTATCATCTCAAACAAGTAGCTGTGTATGTTCAGCTAATGTCCTGCATATTTTATAAATCCTTCTTTAACAAGGAATTATTTTATCTGTGCCAACTGCTGTGTAATACAGCTGCAGCATGACAGATACTGGCTTGGTGCTAGCAGACAGATTTATTTTTTTTTTATTTTTTTTTTTTCCTGAAGTGCAGTGACCTGCAGGGCTGCTGTGTAGGGAGAGCAGATGAGCCCTGCCGCAGGTGCGGGTGGCTCTGCCTGCTTTAACTCTTCCCTGACAGCTTTCGCCTGCGGATTAAAGACTTACTGATTCCATGGCTTCTCCTGTAATCTGGAAGACAAAGAGGGATGGATGTTGTTAGGGGCAGGGGTTTTGTTGTTCTGCCTGGGCTTGTGTTTGTCCTGGCTTATTGACATATTGGTATTCATTTAATGTCTTAGAGAGTCTAAATTGAGGGCAGAGGGTTAAATGTTATCACAAATTGTAGCTGTGTTCTAGTATTCATCACCCTTCTGAGGTCCTCCTCCACCCTCCCTCTCCAGCTCCTGCTGCTGTGTGCATCCCTTCGGTAGTATTCCTCGGGATACATCTTGTTTTATTTCTCTGGGCTGCATGTTCTCCCTGTAATTAGAAAACTGTATTTTGGATGTTGCCCAAAGCATACAGTTTAAATTCATTTTAGCACTGTGAGAAGAGACACACAAATAGCTGTAAATAGTGTCAAATAAATACCTCATGTATTGTGAGTCTTGCACTCCCTTGTAGCTGCAAAGGAATTGTATCTGATGTTCTTGTGTAGTTGAATTCTCATTGACAAGTATTTTTGTTATTGCAGCTTTGGAATTAAGTCAGCTATATATTTTTTTTTTCCTTTTTATCTTCATACATTTATGGTTTTGATGCTGCCTTGCCAGTGTAATTGGCAAAACATTCACAGGAACATAAGCTGTCGTTGTTAGAGAAGTTGTTTTTACTGTGCTGTCTTTTCTGGGCTTTAGTGTGAACTCTATCCTAGTTTTAACACCTAAACAAAGCTACTCTTTCCCCCTCTATCAGTCAATATTTTAGTATGACTCAGTTTAAAGATTTAGCCTTAGCCCCTAACTTTCATTAAACCTTGAAATGGACTTCCTACCTAACTTTCTTTTTCAAAGGATAGACAGAATGAGTGAAAAGCATCACATCTGATACAGTAATTTATTTAAATGTTATTTAAATAAGATCATAAAAATAAAATTCTCTTGTTAGCAGAGATGGAGAAGCCTGTTAGTCTATTAGAATTTTCACATCAGGAAAGCAAGTGAAGTTATGAAGTGGATTGTTTAGGAAGACTAGTAGACAAAACAGGGCAATTAAACTCTACATGTGGGAATTGCTTTTTACTTATTTGTTTCTTGAGTAAATTTTTTCCAGATCACTATGAAACTGGAAAAAGTAATGCAGAGGGAAACAGTGTGAGATAGCTCGATGATATTTTAAATGACAGCACCTGACATGCAAGATCAAACTCCCATGAATAAATAATTTTTCTTGTATTTTAATGTTTATTTTGTTGTCGGGGTTTTGGCGTTGGATATTGAATGAACTTGAAATCGCGCATTGGATGGCAGCTGGAGTGAGTGACTTTTAGATGTGTAGTTCAGATTGGTGGGTTGATTTATACTTGCATCTCTGGTACGTACACTAAATCCCTATGATGATGGAGCTCTTACTTTCCAGTATTATTTTATTAATCTTACAGGAAGAACACATGAAGTGTGGCTTATTGAGGCAGGAAACTTAATTAATAGCCCTAACATCTTGTGTCAGAAGTTGTCAGGTGTCAGAGCCCAAGGTGCTCCAACAAATGCAAAGTTTGCAGAAGGTTATGGCCTGTTGGGGTTTGTGACAGGTGTGTGGAAAGGAAGGTGGAAAAAATACCCCCTCATAACTCAATATGACACAAGTTGTTGATATCTTAGAATTGCAGGGTTCTTACTGATGCCTTTTGATTGCAATAAAGGTATGATGACACCCAGGCCCAAGGCTGAGAAGTTCCCCATTTCTTGTCAAAGCCTGCTGGCTTCTCTGATTCCCAACACTGATGTTTTTGTTGCTTCCTTGTTTTTTCTTTCTTAGATCTGAAGTGGGGCAAGCAGTTGTGTGGGAGACTTTGCAGAGTCCTCTTGGGCAGCATTCCAGGGGGTACGGCACTGAAGCCACAGCTCCATTGACTTTTACAGGAATAGTGAAGTTATGCACTTATGCAAGTTGAGCAAAACAGTTACGCTACAAAACGTCTGTGAAATAGAATTAGGGTTCTCTGCCAGTCTAGCACGCAGGTACCATCATGGGCAAACTGCTGGGTCGTTCAGTTTCTGTTTTGCAAAAGATGCAGCTCTCCCAGTGCTTGTGTTTTGTTGTGTAACTTCAGCATAGGTTGAGTTACTGACCATATAAACATACGTATTAAATGCAAATTTAATATCACTGAATATTGTACTTGTGGTTATATAAACCCCATTGCCACTGATGTTGCACTGGTGATGTGACTGTAGTACTTTATGAAAAGGACTGAGATGCTGTTTGATCTGACAAGAGTTCACAGTACTGAATGGGATGGGTAGTTTTGTTTTATCAGACATGAAAACTGTGTTAGTATTTTAAAATCCTATTTCTGTTCATACTTTCTTCCATTTGTACCTTTTCTCATTCCCTGGTCACAGTTTCTAAATGATGGGAGTTGGAGGTAAAATACCAATATCCTAGAACTGCTTCTTTACTCCTCCTGTCTTCACGTAGAGAGGAGTAATAGTGAGACAGGGTTTCTTGTGTTCTATCCTCTTCCTTAAGGTTTTCTTTTGTTGTTGTTTTCAGGAATGGTAAACATACATTGGTGCTTTGCTGGTTTAGATCTCAGCCTTTTCAAAGCCTTGGCAAGTACACCAAGTACAATTTTCATACACTTGGTACCGCTAGTGACAAGATTGGCAACATAGACTTCTACAAATTACCCCTTTTTACTTACAGCTACATCTACCCAATATTGTGCTGAAAATTTTTAAGCTTTTTCTGTCACATGGGATTCACGTTGTGTTCACAAGAATGCAGTCTCAAAGGCAGTGATCAAAACATGAAAGTTTGTGCTTTCTTATGTTGTTCTGTTGCTATTGGGAAGATTTTGCTTTCAGCATCTACTATGCTTCAGGTCTCCTTGGCTTTACTTGGTAGGGGTGATAATTAAAGGCTTTTCTTATTTTGCTGAAAAGCAGGGTTATATTCTCCTCTTACATGAGGCAAATGTCCTTTTTTTCTTTCTTCGGGTAGGGAAAACTGAGCGGGTTGGTAACACAATGCATTCAGCAAGGACTGCAAATCCTATCTGCGCACAATGATAAAACACATCCCTAAAAATGGAAATTAGCCCTCTTAGTCTCTAAGCTAATTTTCATGTGTATAGTGGAAACAAAAACATAATAAGGAAAGATGTAGCTGTTTAACCAGATTATCTTTAAAAAGTGACAGAGATATATGCTGGCTAATAGCCAGCTCCTGGTGAAATGTCTGCCTTACAAAGCACAGGCAGGTCTTTCGTTCTCAGAGCAGCGCTGCGCTTTGTAATCAGGGAAAGACAAAGGGGTTAATTCTGTTTTGTTATGCTGTGATAAACTGGACTGCCTGATACAGCCACCTTGTTCCTCAGATGCCTCCAGGGGCCATTTGGCTGCTTGAATATAGGAGCTGGAAGAGGTCTTACTGTGTCAGGACCTCCAATTACAGTCGTGTTAACAAAGGTAATGATTGACTGCTCTTCTTTTTTGGACAATAATTACTCTTCATTCCCTATTAATCTAAGTAATTTTAGACATTTTAAAAAGGAAGTGAGTTCACCTTGGCTGTGGGCTCTAACTGGAAAGATAACTTTATTAATAGGAGTGTGCCAAATTCTGAGGCAGTTTTGATTGATTAGATATCAACTGTCCTGCTTCTAGTGCAGATGGAGGGATGCTTTATGTTGACTAGAAGAAAGGAGTCATCTCATTATTGTTGTTTTCCACCTAGGGTAAAGCCTCATGCTCCAGAATGGCACTGGGGATGGATCCTATGTCATCTGGCATGACTCCAGCAAGCATTTTTGCAGCACCATAGCAGGGAACAGCTTTCCTCTAACTCAGCTGCCTTCTTACAGACACTTTGCTGTACTGAGTGACAGAGCTCTCTTGTGGCTGCTCCATCCCTGGATGTCTTAAAGGCCAGGTTGGATGGGGCTTTGAGCAATGTGGTCTAATGGAAGGTGTCCTTGCCCATGGCGGGGGGTTGGAACTAGATGATTTTTAAGGTGCCTTCCAACCATTCTATGATTTATAACTCGATATGTGCATTGCCCTATGCATGCCATGTGCTAAATAAGTATAGCATGCTGGGATTTGTAATTAACCTATGCTAATCAGCCTTATCTAAGAGTAAATAAACGTGTAAGGGTGATTTGTCCCACCATAAGGCACTTTACTTAGAGGATGCTGATATCATGGTCTTATGTATAAACAAAATACTTAAAATAATTATTACATTTTGCAGATTTTTACACTGTCTGTGAATGCTGCCCTTTTTACGCTATCCCTAATATCTTGCTTGCAAAGCAAGCCCTACACAACTGATCATGTCTGTACATCGTGAATTAATGACTAAATACTGCTTAAAAAAGGTCTAAGCTATTAATGTGCGTGTGTATTACCCACATTTATAAACTGGGAAGTGTAATTCTCTCAGCATTTGATAGGCTCTGCTTAGAGATTTGCTTAAAAATAGAAAAATTAATGTACTGGAACAATTTTGAAAAGCCCATGAATAATGAGCTGAGGACCAAAAGCTTGAAACATATCTAAGGTTATGTTAATTATGATAAATTACTTTGAGAGGTTTGTTAGAAGCCTTTTATCATCTATTAACTGTAATTATTGCACATCAGCAGAAGCACGGAGACTACAACTTGCAGCCCAAAGACCAAACCCAGCCTGGTGATGTTCTCTCTGATCTGTTGCGATGTTCTAAAAGTAAACTGGAAGTATTTGGCTTTTGAGTTGGTTTGGTTTGATTTTTTTTTTTTAATATATATATTTCCTTTTTTTTTAAAGCAAATAATGCCCGTCTTTCGTGTATCTGTGTTTAAACAGGATGCAGAACCTGTGACCTAGGGAAAAGCTATGGAGTATCAAAACCTAGACTGGGTCCCCGTGATTATGGATGTTAGGGTGGTCTTGAACAGGAGGAGAGGAAGAATAATCTGTGTTTTCCGAGTTTTGTTTGGCTGCTGGCACTGCCAGCACACCCTGCAGCTGTTGGAGCGGCTGGGCTCGCATTCAGTCAGCGTGTGTTGAGGGGAGCCAGCTTTTCATCGCGGACTTCATCTTTGCAGAGACTTCCCTTCCCCAGGCTGTGCTATTCTCTGCTTAACTACAGACAGGGCGCTGTGCCAGAGACCGTCAGGAAGGAATACAAGGGAAAAGATTCGGAGCTGTCATTCACTTCTTAAACAGTGGCAACACCAATACACATGTATGAAGAGCAAAAGGTGTTGGGTTTTTTCCCCTTTAACACCAGTATTGTTTAATCTGTACCTTCACCAAGGATTTGTTCTTATTAATTCAACTGTTTCTTTTAAGCCAGCTGAGTTATATTGATGCAAAGCTGTTTATTGTTAAGTCTTCTTTATATCACTGAAGAAACAGATAAGAACTTTTGTAGAAACTGAAAGAAAGGAAGATTAGATTGCATATAATTTACAGTGGTGCAGGATTTGTGCAGTGTAAAAATGCAAAATTGTACTCGAAGAGCAGATTACTGGAGTCTTAACATTTACCACTGCTGGAAATGTAACATACCCATGTAAAATGTTCATCGAGGGATTGAGGTAATCCCACCATCAGGCTCATGAAATGCTGTCTTCTCTGCAATGCCAGTGCACAGCTCAGGGGTGAGGCTGGGAATGGTACTGAGGAATCTGAGATGTTCAGCCTGGAGCATGTCCCCACGAACACCTTGTGCTTTCCCAGCTGAGGAGGTGATGAACTATGCGATCTGGTGGAGTAAAAAGGGGCGGATGAAGTCAGGTCAGCTATTTCTTACACTAGTATTACTACGAAGCTCTTTGTGATGGTGAACCTGTGGTTAACATGCTATTTTGGCTGTAGTTTTACTGCAACCTAGTTAAAAATAAATGCTGATATTGCATACTTGGCACAAACAAGATGGTTATAAATCAGCCCTAGTGTGGAATAATAGTAAATTCTATTTCTCCTCAAAGAAAAGCGCAAGTATTATTGCACTTTGTTCCATTAAAGCTTCTGTTCAGAGGTACTTATAGCCAGAAAAGCAAGATGTGAAGGTGCAAGAGGTGGAATAGCACAGTTTGTGTTCCATTAGCTGTTGCATGCATGGGTGGTGAAACTTCATCTGCTGTTGTGGGCAATACATCTGAATCCAGAGGGAGGTGAAAATCCCCCAAACTTGCTTTTGTTGGCACCATGAGAGAGAACGTGGTATTACACAACGCAGTGAGGTTGGGAGATTGCTGGGTAATGGATGCTGGGGAGGAGATGATCTGCAGCATTATCTGCTGTTGCTCTGGGAGGTGCTAAGCTTAACAGGGTTACTTTGGCAAAAGGAGGGGGAAGCACGTTGTTGCCAAAATGCAAATTCCCTGAACTGTGTGAAGTCACTTATTATCATCACCTCTGCATTGTATGTGCGTATATACAGTTTTTTTTTTCTTTTCCCTCCTGTTGAACAAAATTCGGTGTAGTTACAGTAGCGTTGCTATGGTGACCCAAAATGACAGCTGTTATTTTGTGCTTCTCAGAGGAACGCATGATAATGATGGTCATTTTCCCAAGGGGAATGGGTTGGTATTAAAAATAAATCTGAAAAGAGATGAACAGGTAGTATATAAAAATCCATTCTCATTAGCAGTAATTAAACAAGTCCTGTAGGATTCTAATGGGGGAAAAAAAGCCAATTTTAGATGAAAATATCTGTACTTCATTAATCTAAATGAGCATTGCATTTATTATGAGGAGGATGCAAAAACCTTCATGTTTCATTATGGTAATTTCCTGCTTATACTTGACTGCCCAGTCCCAGTATAGGGAATGTTCCTCCTTCAGCTGAATCCTAAGGCATTCAAAAGAACACATTGTCTTCCTTTCAGAAGAGGCTGATTGAAAGAAATTACAATTAAAAAAAAACAAACAAACAAACAACCCACAAAAAAACCAAGTCTGCCATTTTTGAGCTGTAGATGCATATACTTGCAAACTTCTATCTGCTTACAGATATTGCTGAACCTGGAATTTAAGTGTAGAGATCCCCAAACATCACAAGGTCGATGACTGCAAGCACTGTTGCTAGTTGCTGTCTACACCGTTTGTCCTGCTTTGTGCCACTGCCTGTCCCCCATTAGCCCAAGCAGAGTTACAGACATCCTTGCTTTGCCGGCTCTGCCTTCATTTTGCAGCTGTATCCAGCTCCAGCCTCGCCTGGCAATGTGATTGTCCCTTTTTTATTTCTTTTGGCAAAATGAGCTCCTGCAGGCTGGAGGCCACCCTGCCTCACCTGGTGCTTCTCCCCCTTGAAATGGCAGTATCAGAGAGAGTGGTTTAGAAAGGAATTGGTAAAAGTTTCACTCTCATCACAGTAAAAAAGGAAATGTGCGTTTTAGGCCAAAATATTTAGACCTTCAGATTTGAGGTATGCAAATAACACGGTGCTTAGCGCTGTTGTGCGAGAGGAGATAAAACTCTATTCTTCTCTCTAACCTATTAAGTTTTCAGTCAGTGCTGGGGATGATGTGATGGTTGTGAATTGTTTTGTCAGATAGATTTGATGTTCTGCCTGTCAAAAGGAACAAATGAAGATAGCTTGATTACAGCATATTAATAACTTCACTGTGAGAAAATACTGAATGGTAGAAAAATAACTACTAAAATCAACCCGTGGAAGATGAAGCCAGGTAATGTAAGTGCAAAATTAAGAATGTTTTCAAAAATGAGAGGGTTAAACAAAGCAAAAGTCTTATCAAAACTTGCAGTACCTCTCTCCTGGTGCTTTAATTCAATACTTGGATGGGTTTGAGAGAGATTGTTTTGATCAATTTCAAATTATTGGTCTCAGCTTGAAAACTAATGGCTAATGTTTGAGAGGGAAAACAGATGGGCTGGTGATCCCTTCTGTCCTTTAAAGAAGCCCTCACTTCAGTTTTGTACCTCATACTGAGAGTCATAGTGTGGTTTTGAGCTTTAGGTTTTTGCTTAGCCCTGTGTACGTGCTTTCTGTTCCTGCTGGCATTCTGTTTCTAAACAGTGGAGGGAAAATTGCTGAGCATCGTTCTGTTTGGAAAGGGGAGCCACTACTCCTGGGAGGTTGTTGCTCAAATGATAGACTGTGAAGACACTGTTCACTACGTGCTTGGGAAATGGGAAGTACTTTGTGCTATTTAGAAACAGACAACCAACCCCAAACCCTTGTATTTAAGCCTATGAAAATGTGCACAAATAATCATGCTACAAATGTTGAGACCAAAATCCAATGGGAGAAGCTACTGTTGTCTCACAGGGTGCAACTGTTTGCAGTTGGTGTTGCTCTTCATAATGTATTTTCATTCTGACTCAAGTTTATTAGGCTGGAGTGTTGTGGAGTTTTTGCCTCAAAAAGCACATTTGTTTGAGCTTGTAACTTCCTGATATCCATTATGGTCCCAAAGGAATGTTGAAATAACACAACTGTTTGCGAAACATTTACTTGAAAGGTAAGCTGTGATGCACAGCTCTAACTTTATTTTGGCAGGGTAGATGTAAAGCTAAAATCAATGATATATTTTATTATTATTATTATTACATTTCTTTGTGATTAATTTTGTTGGGACGACTCAACCAGTTTTAATATTAAATGCCTTCTATTAACAAGGTGCATAGTTTCAATGGAAAAAATAACTGACAATCAGCTGTTCAGTCTGTCAATTAATGCAGCTTCATCAGCCTGTACCACTGACATAAATATTTGTGATAGACAATACCATAGGATCTTTTCTTTGAGTATAATCCAGAGCCCACAGAGAAAACAGGGCTTCCTTCTGTCTGAGGAGCCAGCCCATTTGATCCCAGGCAGGGTTCTTGCAGCAGCTGGCTGTTCGTGGGGCATTCTCATCAACTTTAATTTCTGAACTAGGAGCTGACAAATGCCCTGCTTAACTACTTATCAGCACCTCTGCAAACCCCTTTGCTCATCGCTTTTTATAATACCACAAATAATGTCAAACCAATCAAAAAATAAAATAAAAAAAATATTTGGCATTTTAGTACCATTAAAACATGTGACAGAATAGATCTCAAACGGAACTGCTTCTGCTTGGCAGCGTGTGTGTTAAGCTTTGGTTCTATGTGTTACAGCTTTTTGACTTGTGAGAATCTTCGTCCCTTCATGGCATTCAACCATTCCACTGTAATCTTAATTAGATGTGGTCCCTGTTTAATTTTCAGTTAAGCAGGGGTCGCTATTTCTGTAGCCGAGAGATGATTTACACAGGCAGCCAAAACCCTTTAGAACATGTGTAGTTGCCTGTGACCCAGGGGCTGCCTGTGAGTAGCTGTCCTGAAATCTGCAGGTGGCAACTTTCTAAGTGAGCATTTTACAGTCCATTACAAATCAATGTTCTTGAGAAATTTAAACTAGTTACTAAGTATTTTGTTTGATTTTGCACCAAAGGGCTTGCATCTAATGGCCAGAGCTAAAGCATAAAGCGAAAAGAAGATTTCATCCTTGTCCAGAATAAGTCTGGAAACAGAAGAGCTTCCTTTACCGAGGATGGGTAACGAATTCCCTTTTTAACTGAAAAGAGTCTTTGTGAGTTTTGGTGTTTTGTTTTCTTGGTTTTGTTTTTAAATAAAACTGATTAGGCACTTTGGGAATGAATATGTACAAAAAATATTTTAAGATGAAATAGAGTTTAATAAAGCTGAATTGCAGTGAATAGCATTTGATCTGAGAACTAAATGTTTCCTCTGTGCCAAAGAGGGGATTTGTATGTTTTATTACTATATTAGCAAGGAGCTTAACTGCTCTGTACACTGCAATGGAAAAACTTCACATGAAAACATGAACTGCAAAGCTCTTGAGATACAAGGCTTCCTCAAGCACGTTTTCTCAGTGGCTGTGCTGTGGAGGCATTCAGGAATTTGTGGCAATATTATGGTATGCTGCATGAGGTATAAAATAAGCACCATTAAAGTTCCTCTAGAAGCGTCACAGTTCTAATATTTTAACTTCTCTCCACTTATTTTTTTCATGTTACTGTTGAATAATTTAATTTTTTTGTAAATATCTGTGACCAGAGGGTTCTGTCAATCATTAGCTTTAATTGTCTTGAAGCAATATGCTCAGTAAAGCCGGCATTTTAAATGCTGAAATTGTTTATAATGTTTTATGCATATACAATTATTAAATTATATTGCCAGGGGAGGAAAAGGTTTTTATTCTTCCTAGCATCTGACTTCAGTAAATGTGTAATTGTGTATGGAGTAGAGCACTTCTCCTCTGCCCAGGGAATACCTTGAATTTTCAGAGATTTAAAGGGACTGTGCAGCATTTAGGAGGCTGAGAATATTTCAAAATGCACTACACGAGTAAAAGTATTTGCTGAAAATACCCCAAATGACTGTTACTGATAATTTTCCTGCATGTAATTCAATGTGTTATTTTTTTTAATAGTAGCTGAATCTCCTTCTATATCAGTCTTAAGTAAAGACTGTCAAAATATTTTGCCTCTTAACTGTTTGACCATGGACAGCATGAAAATATTTGACTTCTAATGTGCTAACTCTTTCTTCATTGTTAAATAAATGTGTATTTTCAAGCAGTGAATAATGAGCTAATTTTTTGAGAACTGTAATATACGGCAGCCATACCTACCAGATCTTGTAGCCTTGGCAGAATTCAGCCCTAATGTTATCCAGCTGCACTCGGCTCATTTTAAGAAGGCAATTATTTAAGAGAAAAAAGTTGACCAGGATGGGTACAGTGTTCCAGCTCAGTCATGGGCTGCATCAGTCTGCTCACTACAGTGGCAGAAGCTGCGGTTTCTGTTTCTTTGCTCATCTGTTAATTGTGGCAAACCATAATTTTACAGATCCCAAGGTACGTGCTCTATGAAGTACCAGCACTTAGAGGAAAAACAGAAGAGATTAAGAAATGTCTTCTGTGTTGGGAGAGGGGATTAGGTAACCCCCAGCTTCTTAGGAAAACAAAAGTCTTCATTTCTTTGAGTTACAGATGCTGTTGAGCAGGATGGCGATCACTGCCTACTCTGAGTGGAGAGGTGGCAAATAAGATCAGCAGCAGAAGGAAGGGGCTCATAAAGCAAGGCAAGCCATGACATATTCCTGTACTCATCTCGGAAGAGAGACAAGGCAAGGGGCTGTGAGCTGATGCGCTGGTTTAAAACAAACGAGACTTCTCAAGTGGTGTTGAGACAATGCTGTGGGGAGCCAGCAGGTCAAGGAAAGTTTTTCTCCCTCTCTACTTTGCCCTGAGGCCATGGCTGGAGTATTATGTCCAATTCTGGGCTCCACAGTTCAAGAGGGATGGGGAACTACTGGGGGGAATCCATCAGAGGCTACAAAGATGCTGAGGGTACTGGAACATCTCCGTGCCAAGGAAATGCTGAGGGCCCTGGGGCTGTTCAGATGGACAAAAAAAGACCGAGAGGGGATCTGATCAGTGCTGATCAATAGCTAAAGTGTGGGTGGCAAAAGGATGGAGCCAGACTTTTTTCAGTGGTGCCCAGTAATAGGACAAGGGGCAATGGGCACAAACTGGAACCCAGGACGTTCCATCTGAACAAAATGAAAAACTTTCCTGTGAGAGTATCAGAGCCTGGCTCAGGCTGCCCAGAGAGGCTGTGGAGTTTCCTGCTCTGCAGAGATTCCAAACCCACCTGGACATGATCTTGGGCAGCCTGAACTGGGTGACCCCGCTGGAGCAAGGGCACTGGACCAGATGCTCTCCAGAGGTCCCTTCCAATCCCTACCATGCTGGAATTCTGAGAGAGCAAACAAGGCTGTTTTTTTGTGGTTTGGTTTTGTTTTGTTTTTTTTCCAAGAGGCAGAAAATGTCCATAGGAACATCCATGTTTCTATGGTTACAGAACTATGTCTTCTTGTGGGTTGTAAGAAGGATGATAAATGGATATGATGATCCTGTACTACACCTGAAATGCCGTAAGAGAAGCAGGAACATGTCACGGGTTTACAAAACCCTTGGTGTCTTGGCCCAGGAAGTGCATTTAGACCTTCCTGCTCTTCTTGGACTACATGATAAAGAATATCAATAACTACACAAAAAAGAACACTAATCACAAAAACTAACTTAAATGCATTGCTTCTGAAACGATCATAATTTTAGTAACTAAATAAAATGAGGTTAATTTGTTTGCTGTTATCTTAAATGAAGAAAAAAAAAATCACTTGAAGAAATGACAAAATCTTGATCAAAACTTTGGAAAACTTAAGTTTCCCTCCTTCATTTATCTTCTAGTGGTTTCTTAGGTGTCTGAAGATTAGTGTATCAGTTATGGGCTAATTAAGTAGACGGGCACTTTTTCCTTAGTCTGATAGTGGCAGAAGGAATTAGCAGTTAAAGCTTTTTTTCTGGTTTCTGCTTGGCTGCAGTATTTTGGGGCTGGGAGGTATACTGTTGGTTGTTCTCATTGGGTACCGTCCAGCAATTAGCTCTGTGTGTTAGTTATTTTTTCATGCCTGAAATTCAAAGGTTATTTTTTAAACTTCCACTTAATAAAGTCTTGTAGACAATATAATTCACTGTTCAAATAGATGTATTTTTCCATTTGGCTTGAAACAGCAGGACTAGAGCTGGGCCACTTGTAACTCCTAAGATAGAGCCACAACTGGCATGATGTTGTGTGCGGGTATGCAGCCCTGTAACACTCTCGGGGAAGGGGGGTGATTCAATGGCAGCCCAGTTCCGATGAAAACGTTTCTAATGTAACCTCGTTCAGGAGGGTTTAGGTAATCCTGGTGTCCATGTAGCAGAAATGGAAAAAAAAAAAATCTGGTGTTATGCACGCTTAAAGTTGCACCTCTCCCTTCCCAAGTGTGTTTCGGGTGAAGATGGAGAAGACCACAGGAGCACAAATCCATAGATTATCTCTTTCAAAACTGTAAGGAGTATGCACAAATAGCAGTAATATGTAATTTGCTGTCTAGACCAGAAAATGTACTACAGGGTGTTAGTGTTACAGGCTGTTTAATACTTCCATCAAAACAGAAGGTGGAGGAGGAGGAAAAAGAAAAACCTAGTTTTGAAAAGAAACCAAATTGCAGAACTTTCGGCCTCTGGGGACTAACTTTACATTTTACTCCATTGAGAACCCAACTAAATTTTATAATTTAAGCAAAACCAGAGGTGTCAACCAAACCAAATCACTGTCTGTTTTACAGCAGGCACTGTCTTTGCCCCATGTAGAACAAAGATACAGTCACTCTTTCCAGTGTGGTTGTGCCAGTGGGGGATGAATGTGGAGCAAAGCTGAGTCAAGAGTAGGAATTACAGTTTCTCTGGACATGGGAAGTAGTGCCGCTCCTTCCCCGAATGAAGTATTACAGGGTTACAGTGTTGACAGGGAGCTGACATGATGCTGCCGAGGTTGATTGGATTATAAAGGGATTAAGTAGTAATGGGATTGGAAGATACTTCTTGAATGAAAAGACAGCTGTAGAGGATTTTGAAAGGAAGGTTTATGGGGTTGAATCAGTTCAGCCTTGTGGTCACAGCCTTGCCTTGAATCAGGGGCTGTACAGAGGCGGGAAGCTTGGAGTTTGTAAAGCCAGAGGAGTAGAAATACAGGCAAAATGCCAACGGGGGCCCTTCATTCGGGGGTTCTGCAGACTTTAACAGAAACTTTTTTTTTCATATAGAAGCTTAATTAAAAAATAAAGTCTGCTCTATAAGTTAAGATAATAAAACATACATGAGATGATACATCTTTAACCCAGGACAAAGATGGGTAGCTGCGGAGTGGAAGAGACCTTGCAAAGGGAAATATGTGTCTCCTGCGCTGTGGTCAACTTTACGGTCAGTAGAATGGAAAGGGAAGGCATTTTTTCAATATTTTTAGCTGTTTGAGGCTTCTGAGTCCATTGAAAGTGTGAGTACTTGGCAGATATGTGGATGCATGCCTTAATTTCTGTTAGCAGCTGTTAACTTGGCTCATTCCTTCCTATTTTCTTCAGACCAGCACTTATCTTACATCAGCTAAGCTTGTAACTGGCCATGGACAACTTGTTCGTCTCTCCTGCAGGTTTAGCAGATACTAATACCATGGATATTCTCCTTCAGGGAAGTGCATATGTGGTTTTGAAGGAACCTGTCACTGTCAGTTCTCTTTTGACAGCCAGCGATGCAAGGTTCAATTTTTCAAGTCATTTGTTGTGTTCAACTCAAATCATAGCTTGAAATCATGTGTCCTCTGGAGACAAGAGCTCTGTTTTTATCACTCTTTTAAAAATTGCTCCAGATCTGATACATTTTATTATTATTAATTGTTTTCAATATCAAGTAGGAGTTCACACTAGCATGGGAAAAGTGCCCACTTTCCATATTATTTGGAGACTGTGGTAACTAAATTACCTTTCTGTAAAGCAAACTCTGCTGAACAGGTGACTGTTGCATGGTGAGTCTCTGAAACCCCACATTTCTGTTGATTATGTTCTTCCTTACACCCGCATTACCAGAACATAATAATACAAAATACTTGATGATCCTGATTTTCAGTGATACATAACCTACCAAATGCAATTAAAGGAATTTTGTCATAGAGTATTTCTTCTAGTTCAAATTAGCTAATGAATTATAATTATGATTTAACTGGAGGCTTTGAAATTATTGTTATTGTAGTATTACAGACTTTGTGGATGGCAAAGGAATGAAAACAAATGTTTGCCACCTTTCTGACAGATTGATGCAGGTCTAATGTAACCTTTAGGCCAGGCAGCTTCAAAGTCTAATGAGCCTGAATTATTCAGAAGCCAGTTAGATTAGTTTGATAGGGAGAGTAGGAATTGATCTGCCAGCATTCTTTCTGCAATGGTGAGTTTGCAAAATATTTAAAACTTTAAAAATAGATTTTTATTTTGATAGGAAAAAAAATTGGCTTTTTTTTTCAGAAAAAAAAAAGTGGGGTTATGTAAATCTTTGCTAAATTGTGATCTTAATGAAAAAAAAAAACAACTGATGGTTTTCTGTGGTTTATTGGGGTGGGGTTTGTTTGTTTGTTTGTTGTTGTGGGTTTGTTTGTTAGTTTTTTTTAACAGAGTGGCTAACAATACATCTGACACTGTCTTATATCCTTCCACAACAAGATCCATTTCTTTCAGGCAATTACCAGCTTCTTTCTCAGATAAGATATAGGTTTATTGAGTTTCCCACTGTGCAACTACAGTTCTCAAGAGCAGATGACTTATATACAAGCAGCCTGGATGATGGAGTTGGTTGCAGTGGGAAGTAGGAGAAAGATGCTGTAGCATGGTGGGGTTTTTTTGGTGGTGATCTGGAATGCATACTGAGAAACTTCAGTGTTTCAGTAAGTCATCAATTTTACTTCATGGGCAGACCCAACCTATTTCTTGCACGAACTAGTGATGTGTGGAGCTGCAAAATAAATTTATTTTTTAATATGGAAAATACTAAGAGCTGACATTACCTTAAAACACACTTTTCAATTTCCAGCCTATAATGAGACAGACACATAGTATTCATTTTTACAGCACTTTTTGCAAAATGAATTTTTATTGCATAAACTGCCAACACTTAAGAAAATGTGTTTCAGATTTTCAGCAGCATTGGATAAAATGCTTCTGCTCATTGAATTTATCAAAGATTATTAAATGTTAGGGATGCAAAGAGCGGCTCATTTATATGCAGACACCGTGCTTCCAGGATTAGCATTCTGTTCCCAACTGCACTAGGATTGCCTTGTGGCATTGTTGTTTTTGGAAGGTGAGGACGATTCTTTTAAAGCATGTAGCAGGCATGTGTATTTTAAACTTGATCATCCTAAATGACTTCTCAGGACACGTATCTTCTTTTTACAATTAATATATATCTTTGAGTTTTAGAATAACTGTGTCTTGGTGAAAACTGCTTTGTATTCCCATGTTTCACCCATATTATGCTTGCTCAAGTTACAAGCTTATGCAAATATTTTTCATTCTGTCATTACTCTGCAAGGCTGAAGATTTACCCAGGCTTTGGGAGCCCAGCTTAGCTGTTTGAGTGGGAGGAATGCCTCTGCTGTGGGTAACTGCCAATTCCAGGGCACAACGTGCTGTTAAATACAGCAGTTTTTTCTAATTTCAGTTTATGCTCTTGGTCTTGATTGATGGAGCGTAGTTCTTTAGAAAGAAAGAAAGAGGTGTCTATCTCAGTGCTAGGGTGCTGCGAAAGGAGTCTGATGCCATTACACTATCTGAGATGAATCTGTTAGAGCCAAATGGCCTTAAATTAATGGGCATTTTTGCTGGTAAAATAAGCCAGTCTGGGCAATTGTGGGAGATGGATATTGTTCCACAGAAGTCAGCTGTACTGTGCTTTAATTAAAAACAAGGCATTTGAACAATTTTACTGGATGTTGGCACCTTTATTTTGTCTATCATAGAAGCGTTAAATAGGCACAAAACCTTTGCTTGCCTCTAGTGCAGGGGTGGCAGTACTGCTGGTAATGTTGTAGATGTGACTCTGGTCAATCAGAGGTTTCAAATGTAATAGCATTGACATTGACAATATTTCAGGCATTTTAAAAATGAAGCAAAAATGTTAACTTTATCCTATCCAGTATTAATAAAGCAGGACGTATTCCATTGATTATGTTTTGACATCTGCAGTTCTAGGTGAGTCCAGTGGGATTTTAACACCTCTGAAAGCGAGCAGCTGTACTGTCTTAAAGAAACTTTTCTCTGCAAGGCAAAACTTGTAGACATGGACATGACATGTGTCATCATTATTGCAGCTATATGTTGTAACCGGGTACAGCATTGGCAGTCTTGCCTTTCTCTTTGCATTTGAAAAAATGTCTTGATTTCCATCACTTCTGAATCTTGTGCTGTCATGAGGTCCTGGTGATCAGCAGTGGTCACAGTGCAAGTCTCTTTCACTCCCAGCTACATTTTACAGCTGCCCCATAGAATCACAGAATGTTAGGGGCTGGAAGGGACCTCAAAAGATCATCCAGTCCACCCCCCCTGCCAGGGCAGGATCACTTAGATTAGGTCACACAGGAACATGTCTAGGTGGGTTTTGAGTATCTCCAGAGAAGGAGACTCCACAACCTCCCTGGGCAGCCTGTTCCAGTGCTCTGTCACCCTTACTGTGAAAAAGTTTCTCCTTATGTTTATGTGGAACCTCCTATGTTCCAGCTTGCACCCATTGCCCCTTGTCCTATCACTGGATGTCACTGAGAAGAGCCTGGCTCCA
>JANHFX010002085.1:0-11092 GCA_027560015.1 Chloroceryle amazona
GAGGCAGCGAGGGGCCCCTCGCCGAAAGCGCGACCCACCGCCCCGCGCCTCCGCCCGCCCCCAGCGAAGAGAAACAAAACAAAACCCCGGCAGCGCCACGTTCTCCCTCCTTCTCCTCTTGGCATTTCGTGGTTGTTTTTTTTTTAATTTATTTATTTTTGTATTTTTTAATTATTTTTTTTCTTGGGGATTCTCCTTTCTCCTGCCAGACTGATTGCACCTTCGTGATAATTTCTCTTCCCCTCGTTTTTTTATACTCTTCTCCCTGCTTCCAAACCCTGTGTCTGTGTGTTTCAATACTATCACAACCTCTGCTAAAAATAGATCTTTTTATATACCCTTCCTCCTCTCTGACCCCATCCAACACCCCTTGTTAAGGTGAGTTGTGTCTTTTCATCACTTTTTTCCTTGTGTGTTGTTTTTCGGGTTTTTGTTTTGTTTGTGTTTTTTCTTTTTCCCCCTTAGGGCAGGTTTTAGGGAGGAGGGGATGTGGAGGAGTGAATTTCGTGAGGAGTCAGGCATGTTTGTAAAGCCTTATTTTCCCTTCTGCAGCCTCAGCATCATTTCGGACTGCTCCTTTTTATCCCAAGGATGTAGCTAGCTGATGAAAGTGGGGAACTACTCTTCCTTAGCACTGCATGTTGGGAACCACAGCAACAGCAGGAAAAAAAAAGCTTCTTTTTTCCTTACCCTCCCTCTCCTGCCTGTCCCCCCCCCCCTCCTCCCCCCATTCCCTCCTCTCTTGTTGTTTTTGTTGTTGTTGTTTTGTTTTTTGTTTGGGTTTGTTTTGTTTTTTTTGGGGGGATGGTGTTTTTTGTTTGGATTTTTTCTTCGGTTTTGGTTGGGGTTTTGTTTGTTTTGTGTGTCTCTGCTTGGTTTCTGTTTTTAAGCAATACACAGGGGACTTGGAAAGAATTGCATGTGATGTCGGGGAGCGAGTGCGTGTGCACGTGTGTCTTGAGAGACTGTGTCTGTGCGCGTATGTACGTGTGAAGTGCATTTGTATTTGTGTTTGTGGGATGATGAGTGATAAAGCTTCTAGTCCCTGTCCGTAGAGCTAGGAGTACGGCAGAGGCTGCTGATGGAGAAATTGGTCAGGGATGCAGGAAAGCTACAGAGCTCTCCACGGAGTTTGGTACCTTGTGCTTCAGGACGTCTTTCCATAGATCATTACTGGCACCTTCAAGGTGATGGCCCTCATGCCTCTCCTGGCTTCTCAGCAGAGGAGTGCCGAGACGGAAAACTTTAGGGATAACATGAATGGATAGCTTTTCTGTTCCTCCAGCAGCCCAAGACAGTGTTATTCTAGGGATATAGTGGGGAAAGTAGCATTGTCACCCAGCGAAATGGATCATTTGCTGTCACATACACTGTTCGGGGGAAAAAAGAGAGGTGAAACATTATTAATTCGACCAGGCAGCAGAAGCATTGCAGCCTGGTTTACTTCCCAATCCCAAAGTTGTCTCAGAGTGTTTTTCTTTCTTCAGCTGTTCATCTAACTGTTCCTATTGACAACAGAAATGTGTTTCTACAGTAAAACTGTCTACTATCAATCTGCTGGGGAACCATTTATTATTCCCAGGCAATCAAGTAATTATTTCTCTGTTTTATGGGTATTCCCCCCATACTTTTAGTGTGCTTTCAACTAGGAATTTTACCTATGTATATGAAGTGGGGTAATAGAAATTTTGGTGGCATTTTAACAAGGAGTTAAAGCCTAACTTGCAGGGAGCCATTTGCAAAGTTTCACTTAATATAAAGCAAAATAACAACCCCTGGCTCTTTTTCATGGCTTTTCCCCATGATGCAGTTTCAAATATTCAGAGCTTAAAATTATTACACTTGTCTGGCTGCGAAACCTGATTTTGTTTATGAAATCTAGTGGATCCAAAGTATGTGAAAGAGCACTTTGTATACATAGTTTTCTAGCAGATTGAATAATTTTTCCATCTAAAAGTTTACAAATGCACTAAAAAGGTTGCCGTCATCTGTGTTTGGAGGCCTTTATACTGTATGAATATAGGAACATAGATACTGCCTGTCTGGTTAATTCAAGTCAAATATATAACCTAGATGTTGCCCGTCTGGTTAATTCGAGTCAAATATAACCTATCTTTCCACATGCTGCATACATGATGTTCAGCAAAAAATGATCAGTGATGGAAAGTAGTCTTGTGGTATCAAGAGTCATTTCAGCATTTATTTCTCTTCTTAGCCTAAATTAAAATATTTTACACAAGTTTGCCTTTGGGATTTTTTTTTCTTCTGTGGCTGGCTGATGTTGTGAAAGCAGGAAGCATGCTTTGAGTGAGTTGTGACATTCATAATGCTTGATAGCAGCGAGGGGAGAAACACCTGATGTGCTTTGTCCATCATCCCTAAAGGTATGCAGGAGTGAGAAAAAGAGGCGGAAATCCAGCACAGTGCACTAGCAGTTTAAATAAATAAGGATGATGTATGTTAACTTGTCAGGTGCTGTTCTGCTGAACCCTGACTATTGGCTAAACACATTTTCTTGGTAATCACTGCGATGTGATACAGTTTTTCTGATTTGATAGAGTTCGCTGTTAAAATCACATGTGGCACAGGAGAGCTCTTATTCTCTCGATAAAAACCATGTCTTATTATTTTAATCCAGAGAAGGCTGAAATATCCACAACTCCTGCCGAAGTCACTAGGAGTTACTTGCATTCAGCACTCATCAAGAATTTTTACCTCAACATGTCAGGTTTTAGGGTATTCTCAAAAGATACAATTGCCAACAGATCTATAGTGTCTCATTTTGTTTAGATTTTACATGGGGTGCATATAGTATGTTTACAAGTAAATGTTTTCTTCTACCACAGCAACACTGAAATGTGTCAGGAATTGGAAAACTTTAAGCATTGTTTTTCTCATGGTTTTTAAAGAGAATTATGTTGGTATCCTTCAGCTGTCTGTGAAACAGCACTGTTTGTTTCACAAATCTATTCACTAAGTTCTTTATGCTGGCTGATTAACTGTTGACATCAGTGAAGGAAAATATTGATGGCATATTTGTACCAAAAAAAAAAAAAAAAAGATTTTTTTTTTTTAATCGTTAACAGCTAGAAGACCTGAGTGCTTTCAGTTGGACATGAAAATGCTGAAGCAAGGTTAATGTTGAGTTTGACGTGAATGGCAGCATACCAGCAGTTAGGTTATTCTATAACATACTAACCTAGATTAAACGTCCCTTTAATTTATATTTTGAGGCTTGAATAAAACCTCAAACTTTGGATTTATTCACCTCTAAAGCCTCTATTTATTTTTTTTCTTTCTTTTTTTTTTTTTTTTTGCCTATGAAACAAGCCTTATATATCTGTACTGTTGTAAACAAAGTAATGGAGGGAGAGTTCAGAAGTTGCTCTAACTTTGTGGACCTTACTGCTATAAAAATAAGGTAGGATTTCTCTCTGCTGTTAGCCACCTGAAATGATTTTCTTGTATTATTGCACTTTATTAATCTGCAATATCAATCTAAAATACTTAGTCTACGGAGTTTTTGTTCTCTGAATGTGGTGATTCCACAAATGAAGAACTTGTATGTTTTGTATTGTCTTAAACTACGACTATCTTATCAGTTTCAGTAGCATTTTGTTGCAGGACAAAATTACTGTTTCATTTGGCCATACTTCTTGAGGAAGCTGTATCAATCACAGATTTTCTTAAATTCTCGACAAAGGAAACAAAAACTATCATAGTCTTACCTGTTTTTTTTGAGGGGATCAGGTGCAGTGGTATTATCCATATCCATGCAGAATATAATCACAATATACATTAAAAAGCAGTAGCATAATCCATCTGAGAACAAATGAAATATTTTTTCTCTGTAAATCACTCTTTCTTCACTAGTTTTAAATGGCACTACGTGTGTGTTTCAATCTGAGTGTATATTTGTAATCTTAAAATGAATGAGGTTACTTTATGCAAAGCTGACTTTTTTATTTGCATTTTGTCTGCTAGAAGTATACTTTTTGTAATAAAATGATTTTTTTTTTTTCTGTTGCACTTGCTTACACACAGAATAAAATTAGTATTTTTCTCCTGGGAACCATGTGTAACTCTGAAGAGCTAGGTGCTGAACAGAGCTACAAGCAGCTACCTTCACAGCCTCGGTGAAAGTGGATGAGCATCAGGGATAACAAGTGCTTGGGCATGGCAGGGAAAGGAAGAGCATGGCTTTTGGGAAAGCAGAACATCTATATGCTGCTGGAGTGGCTGTGTGCTTCAGGGCTAAAATAGCACGATGATTTCTCACCCTTTACAGTATTAAATTCTTCTATCTTGTGGTTTGCGTCCGGTGATCTGCTTGTTATTCGCTTTGTATTAGACTAGATATGGAAGACAATTACAGTCTGGTAGTTCTAACACAGCTCTCTGATGACGACTGTTTCTAGGAGGTCAAATGGAAAATAATTGTTGAGAGGAGTCTCCAACTACTGTGTTTCTTCCTTGTGGTATATTTTCATTTACACCAGTTTCCCCTGGATTTTCATTCAGTTATACTCTACCTGTCTGTGTAGGCTGCAGGCTGCTTTGTGTGGAGAAATTGTTTGTAGGAAGAGGGAAAATAATATTATTGTTAATTTTGGACAACACAATGTAACAGCTCCACCAGCTCCAACCAAATGCAAGAATAGCCGTGACACTGTAGGTAAAACATTCAGAATCTGCCTGATAGGAATACAAGATTTCATACTTCATGAGAGAAGACACGTTTTAAAACATAATTCAAAGGAAATGCTCTCTTCAGAATGAGATTCAGTAAGTGTCCATGGTCACTCTTGCCCTGCAGAATCCACTTGGAACATCCTGCTTAATTCCTGGTTAAAGTGGGGTGGAGCCAGTTTCTCCCATCCAATCCACTACTAGAACTCCATGCCTGTAACTGGGTGTCTATTCCAGTGCTGCAGTGGTATCAGTAACAAAATATAAGCTTTGTTTATAGGGCAAAATACATAATGCACTATTGATTTCTGCTAACAGGCAATGCTTTTAACAGGGTGTATGAATCCAGTCATTTTGATTATGGATCTGTTTACCTTGCAAGATTTGTGACTTTCTCATCTATGCATTGGATATATTTAAATGCTATGGACACATTTAATGGGCGATAAGAAAGCAAAATGCTTGTATTCTTTAACTAACTGATAAATTATTTTGTTTTTTCTTTCATTTGCTTTTGGGGGCTATGGATAGCTCAGGACTACACCTTATTTGATTAAAATTTGTCTCTTACTTTGCTTAAAAATAGTTACAAAAGGATTTATTATTTTAAATTTTAGGTAGTCTTTTCTGTATGCATTTAAAAAAAAATGTTTAGCTTCATAATGAGGTTTTAGGATAGGCCACTAAGGTATGATGAGAATTTAGCCCTCTTAATGACTGGTTGTTATCACACTTTCATTAATATAAATGACATATATAGCAACAAGGTCTTTTTCGAACTTACTGGCACTTTGCATACAACAAATACCTTTATAATAAGTGGAGCTTCCATAAAGTTTGTGGGTTTTTTTTGATCTGCAGTGAAAATATAAAAATGTTAAGCAAATCCAAGTTGTAGGGTTATTTCTTCTCTGGTAGAATAAAACAGTCATATATGGTTCCCTTATCAGTCATAAGGGATATCACTCACCTGGGTCAGTTCAGTATAAAACATTGTCCTGGTTTTACTGGACAGAATCCCAGGCCGGCCGTGGTCTGCAGGCCATCAGCAGTTTGGAGTCCGCCAGGGCAGCTGACCCGAGTTGGCTGCAGGTGTAGCCCAGAGCAGAAATGTCACGCTCAGTATAAACAAGGAAGTTTGCTGAGGATGGAGAGTCTTCTGCTGGGGTTCTGACTCCTTGTGCTCTGCTTCTCTTCCTGCTCCTGAGGACTGCCTTTCTGTTTGTTGTGACTGCTGAACCTTTGCTGAGCTGAGTATACCTTGGCATACTTTATATTGGTGTTAGTTTTGTCATTTCATTAAATGTGTTTTCATTTCAACCCATGGGTAATCACTGCTTTTCCCAACTCCCTGTCTGGGCTGGCGAGGGGTTACCTGGTGATAGAGCAACCGCTATGGTTTAGGCCTGGTTGTGGCCTAAATGTAGACAAACATCTACAGGCCAGCCTCAGCAGTTTGGGGCATACCTTTCTGTCACGACAACATGGTGAAAGAAAGGGAGCGTCGCCTGGGAAGTAAACATGGGCCCTGACATGGGCTTAGAAGACCCCTCAAGAAAAACAATAACATCTGTCATTCTGGAGAAGTCGGCACATGGTCATAAGCTTCCTGGGACTTAGGGTCTGTTTCTATACATGGCAAAATCCCCTTGGTTTACCAGCAGTGGGAAATCCTAATGCAAGTTATGTAATTCAGCAGAGGCTGTTACAGGAGCAGAAAGGGAGAACATTGCAAGTTTAATATTCATATTTAGGTAAGAATGTGAGTGATTCATTCTCTTGTTGTGATACCCGTAGAGAAGTATGGTCTGTTTCATCCGTGTACCCTTTGAGAAGGTTTATACATTTTGACTTACAGTAATGAATGAGGAATGATTTAGACTAGAAAAATATGGAAATTCAAAGTCAAGATTTATCTTGCACTCATCCATTACAGAGGCATGACCTATGTCTTGGGAGTTCTTGTTGCAGCTATGCAAATGCCTCCTAAAATGGCACCGAATGTGGGGTTTATGTTACGCTTTTTCTACCTGTAAAATAGTATGGTTAGGGTTAAATTCAGCAATTCTTATTTTTGTCAGATAGTTCATTGACCTCAGTGGGATTGGTTGCTTCAGTGAGAGACTCAGAAACAAGCTCACAGAACAATGACAACAGGGCAGGTGTGAAGTATGACCATTATTACTATTCTCTCAGAGAAGCTTACCTCCTATGAGATGGCTCATGTGCTAGGTAGGCTGCATCACTAGATCAAAATTCCTTGATTTCTGCAACATGTCACTGCTCAGTTCTGTAGCAGGATGAAATAAATTGGAAGTCCTTTCTAAAATCTGAGGTCTAAATAAAGAACATCTTAAATGTAGGAATATTTTAAATTTATTGTTTGCATGTGATAGTTCAAATTTAATGTTTTAGCTGTATGTTGCTGGATGTCCATGTATGTGCAAGAAATTTTGTCTGTATTTGGATTTTTGCCTGATAGAAAAACACTCTATGAATTCTAGAGGAAGATAAATACTTTATAGATAATTCTTTACATGTCAGAGATGAGGCACTGGTGGGACACTGGCACAGGCTGCCTGGATAGGTTGTGGATGCCTCATCCCTGAAAGTGTTCAACGCCAGGTTGAATGGGGCTTTGAGCAGCCTGGTCTAGTGGAAGGTGACCCTGCTCATGGCAGGAGGGTTGGAACTAGATCGTCTTTAAAGCTCCCTTGCAACCCAAATCAGTCTATGATTCTGTGTTATGGACATCAACTAATGAGCCATCCCAGCAACCCTCCTCTTGGGTTTTGTAGTACATAGACAAAATTTTAAGCAGCTACAATAGTAAAATGAGAGACCAGCAGAGGATAACTTATGATCCTTCTCTTTTCTTTTTATAGCTAGCTTTCAGTGGTAATGTGTGTTAGAGACTAGAAAATAATTGTAGATTTGACTGTTTCTAGCCACCGGCTTAGATTTAAGACTCCTTATGCTTTTTTGAGTGGGAATTGGTGCTTGTATTAGCACTTGGGATTGGCAGGACTCCTGCCTGGCAATACAGAAGAACCTGGGAAGGGGAGGATTTTGTGGCTCTTTCAAGTCTGAAGGTAAAATCTGCAGTGCCATATGGACAATACCAGATCATCCACTCCTCTGAGATCTTTCCGGTGCTTATTGCAAAGGCAAGCTCAAACTAGATCTTCAAGGCCAAAATCTTAAAAGCAACTTCTAAATTTGCACTCTCACTCGGATTTTGCTTGTGTGTGGCACCTGTGTGTGTAGTCTAGAGATGTAAGCAACAGGAGGCAGAATCAGGGACAGCCAAGTAGCTGTAATCAAGGAAAGGATTAGAAAAAAGGTACAAAATATGTTTCTAAGCAAATATGCAAAAAGGTGAGTGTGGGGGAGGACTCCCTAAGAGAGAGGATGGAAGAGGGAAAAGCATTGCACAGATGGAATTAATAATATTTAACAAAATGTGAGAAATAAAAATCACAAGTCAAATATCGAGAGATCAAGGCTGGATTGGAAGAAAGACAGCACAACTAATGGCAGAAGGTGAAAAGACAGCCTGAAAAGGAGCTGTACAGTATCAATTTAAAGTATAGTTTCAAGACCAGCTTAAGTTGATCTAAATTCCAGCTGCTTCTGCAAAGGGGGTTCTGCACATTCCTCCTTCCTTCCACTGAATGATGTGCTGCAACTGGTAGTATGAAAAAAGAAAAATTCATCCAGATCAGATCCTTGATCCAGCTGACTTACTGCTCATATTAACATTACAGCTGCCTCAAGGCAAATAGGCATGTGGCAGACATAGGAAAGGGCAGCGTAAAATTGACTTAGGCTCATAATGGATCTGTGATCTTGGCCTGAAAGTCCTGTTGAGATTCTGAGTTAGAAATTATTTAAAAGAGAGGCTAGGAAGACTTGGACTGGTAACACAAATAAAAGAGGAGGTCACCTGGGATGGTATTTATAGTGAACAGTTTTGGATAGCTGCATGCAAAGGAAAAAAGATGCTCAAAACACTTAGGAGGCAAAATTAAGCACTTAAAAGTTACAAAAGCTGGTATTTATGTTGCCTGTTTATGTAATTCAGTATCCATAGGTATGCCTGCTGATGTAGTCTTTAATTACATGATCAAGGTGGACTTTTTCCCCGTGGTCCAGCTTGTGGAGTGGCAGGGTGGCAGAGGCTCCAGGAGTACTGTACCACTCACAAGTGGCTACTCTGTCCCTCGTGACCACTGTTGAGCAGAGCACTACCCATGACTTGGCACTTACTTGACTTCGTTGGATTGTGAATCACAAAGTCCAGTGCTCAGCAGTCCCCCTGGTAGCTCCACACTTCCCTCTTCCAACCTTTTTGTGCATCTTCTTCATGATCCCCAGTGTATTTCATGCTGATTTGTACTGCTTTATTATTAATCCCAAACAAAACATCTTTCTGCTTCTTTTTGCCTCATAGTTCCACCTGCAATGTGCTATACATGTGCAGCCTGTGCACCTACCTTTAAGTGGTAATGTATGCTTTGAGCTTCTCTTGGAAGAAGAAGAAACTTTATAGAAAAATAAAAATAAATTCAGAGTAAAATGCCTGCAGAGGAAAGGAGGCTAAGATTAGAATATGTTCTGTAATAAATGAAATATAAAGCTCTTAGGTCTTATTGACTCTTTTTAAATTATTTTTTTAATATTAAATGGTCAAATTATATTATGCACAAATACACAAAACCACATTATGGCTTCCACTCTTTGAAAGAAAGAGTTGAAAAAGAAGAGTTTACTCAGCTCTGTAAGAATAAGATAGCAGTAGATGATGTCATGCTGTCTAGACTAGAATAAAATATGTATTTTTAAAACTCTTAGCTAACTTATTTAAATAAAATATTTTAAAACTCTAAGAAATCACAAGTGCTGGCGGATGATCTCAGATTTTTGCTTTGATCATGTTCTGTGAGTAGTGGTGTCTTTTGATAACATGTTTTTAAAATGCTTCTTTTTCTCTCTTTAAGCACACCTATAGAGACTTGCATACTCATAAGAAGATATGACTGATTCTTCTGGGTTATTCAGTTCGATCCCTTGCTCTTGAAGCCAAGATATAGTTCCTTTCATGTACTGATCAAACTCCTCCATACAACTATTTAGGGTTTGATGTTTTTTGGTTTTTTTCTTTTTTTTTTTAGCTTCCATACTACCATTTGGAGGCTGTTTCAGTGTTTTGGTTTCTTTCCCCTTAAATATATGCGTTGCCTGCTTATATTACTTTGTTCTTGGTGTAATCTTATACTTGAGCTTCTATGACCTTTTCTGTAGTGTTTGGACCCCAAAGTATGGAGCAGCCCTGCTTATGTCTTCATGGGCTAGGCTTAAAAAGCAGAGCTCTTGGCTGTCAGTGCTCAGCTCTGGTGAGAACTCCTAAATTCTTGTGAAGGATAGACAATGGTGTAAAGTTAGACATAACAGGGTTCTTCTGATCGTGCTTCTCATTCATGTGATGACTAATCTTAAACCAATCTTCAGCACTGCCCTTCAGAGAGTGAATGGTATGTCAAGTGCCTTGCTCATTTCTTTTTGAGGTGAGGCATGTAGTGTGTAGTACTGTATAGGGTTTTTGCAGACTCATTTTCTTTTGGCTTCATTCTGGTTCCTTACTATAAATAGTTCAAGTAAGACAGAAGGAACCTTTGTTTATATTTTTTTTGGAAAAAAAAAAGGAGAAACAATACAACAAAAAAACCCCACCAAACAACCAAAACCAAAACAATCAAATAAAACACCTCCCCCCCAACAAACAGCAACACGCACAAAAAAGCCACAACAAAAAACTGAAACAAACAAAAATCTAAAAAAAACCCAACCGAAAACCCCAAACACCAAAAACCAACCAACCAACCAAAAAACAAAACAAAAAACCACTCTCCTTTGGATTAAATATCAGTTGGTGACAATTGATACTTCAACATTTAAACACATACAATAACCTAAGCATTAGTCCTTCAAATAGGAGGTAGCCATTATGCTATAAGCAAAATTATTTTCCAATTGTAGTATCTGACAGTGCTAACCAATAATACATGAGATTTCATGTGGATTTACCACCTGTAGTTTGTTTGGGAAGCTGGAAATTGGTTACATTTTAAATCTGGACTAATTTTCTAATATTAAAAGGAATGTATTTTATATTTGTTCCTTGAAGTATATAATGCAAACTAAGGACAGAAAATACAAGTGGCCGGCCTTTTTATGTTACAAGAATTTACTTGAAATGGCTTTATTTTGAAAAGTGAAGGGCATCATTGTTGGTGCAGCCTCACCTTGAGTACTCTGTGCAGTTCTGGGCCACACAATTCAAGTACAGGTGCTTGAATGTTCTAGAGGAGGGCAGCAAAGCTGGTGCAAGGGCTGGAAGGCA